>CAXKWD010000400.1:0-261811 GCA_964059195.1 Ectobius pallidus | reverse complement strand
ATACCAATTGCGGACCAGACAGCAGAAACCATAGCTAAAGCTTTTGTTTATAACATTATAGCAAGGCACGGGACGCCTAGGAAATTAATCACAGATAAAGGAAGTAACTTTATGTCCAAATTGTTCAAAGAAGTTTGCAAATTGTTACATATAACCAAACTTCAAACTAGTGCTTACCACCCCATGTGCAATGGCGCAGTTGAAAGAACGCATCAAACACTAGCTGACATGATGTCACATTTTGTTAGGAAAGACCAAAGAGATTGGGATTCATATGTTCCTATTATACAGCTAGCTTTGAGAAGTACGCCACACACAACAACAGGATACTCCCCATATTTTTTGTTGCATGGAAGAGAAATGGAATTACCTTTCGCGGACCATGTAGTACCGAAATTCCAGCTAGACGAAATAGAGCAGGAAGATGTAAAAGTATTAGCGAAGAAGTTGGAAGAAGTTTATGAAAAAGTACGAGAAAATTTGGAAAACGCAACTCACAAACAAGTAACACAGTATAATGAAAAGAACAAAACTAAAATCAGCAAAATAAAAGTCGGAGACAAGGTATTGTTGCACTCAACGGCTTTAAAGAAAGGAGTTTCAAAGAAATTTGCAAAAAAATTTATCGGATCATTTTTGGTAGTAGAAAGAATAAATCCAGTAAATTATAAAATTAAAGCGGAAGACGGAACAATATCTATAGTACATTCTAATAGATTGAAGTTGTTTAACACACGACAGCTAGGCATGCAAGATGGCAAGGACATGCATAGTGAGGCAGAGAGCGACTCGTTATTAGGTCAGGACGAACAGAACTGTGAAGCAGAGAGAGAAGAACACACAGCTGATGACGAATGCGCAGGCGCGAGACAATGCGAGGATACGGACGTGCGGAAACAAGCAGAGAAAGAAGAAATTATTTGTGCACATGATTTGAATATAATACCAGGGGCGTGGGAAATTGACGAAATAAGCAATAATAGGGTTGATTTATCAAGCATGAACCATGAACAAACACAGACAAAGACAGGAGACGATGACCATGTGATGACGAGATACCATTAAGTTTGCTAAAAGAGAAATTAAGTTTAGAAAAAAAAGACAGTCCTCCAGCCGCCAATTTTGATGACCCGACATTAAAGCATGAAAATAATGTACCACTTACAGAGCATTCCGAAGTCCAAACTAGGTATAATTTTAGGCCTAGAAACTTAAGTCAGGTACCGACGACATCGCAGGAAAAAGTAAATGGAAAAAGGGAAGCAGAGGAAACTATAAGATATAATTTAAGACCACGATAAAAATGATTTTTTTTTATGTTTCAGGTTACATCTACATATGGGCAGTCGTCCTAATATCCATACCAGGCAGAGGGATGAACATCAAACCACAGCAGGAATTAGACAAGGGACTTGTTTTTTTAAAGAAACAGGACATATTATTATCGGCTAATAAATGGTCTATTGTATTAGATTTTTCATTGCAACAATATTACGAGATTTTGGATAACATGACAGAACAAATCAATTATGTGAAACAAACATTACGTAAACCAGATTTAATGAATTTTCAGAATTATAAAGCTTTAACGGAAACTTCGAAAAACACTGTTCAAATATCATTACAAAGATTGGAACACGAATTGCAGTCAATGGGAATAAAATTGGATGAAATTGATAAAGAATTATTTTTTTCAGAGTGTAGAACAAAAAGAGGACTTATTAATTTAGGAGGTTCAACTTTGAAAATTCTGTTTGGAATATTAGACTCTACGGATAGACATAGGATAAATCATCAAATCGAGTCATTAACGCAAACGGATGTAAAAATTGTCGATTTATTGAAACAACAAATCACATATGTAAAGAAGGTTACAGACAGAACAGACCAAAATTGCATTAATTTGAATAAATTTTCTAAAATACTTAATACAACATTACATGTACTAGGTAATATTACGGAGGATGTATTTTTTGAGATTAATTTAGTCATGAGGAATATGAATTTATTAACTAATTTGCAAATTATGGCCGATACACTAAAAGAAGTCCAACATCATTTAATTCAATTTAGAATGGCAATTGACTCAACAGCAGCTGGTATATTGAGTTCATATTTGTTACCCCCACAGGAATTTTCGCAGATATTACAAAGAATTGCATTAATGTTACCTGAAGGGATTTCATTATTGTTCACACCTATAAACAATAATATATTTTTGTATTATTCAATTGTTTCAGTCCATGCTATTGTAGTAAACAATAAGTTGAGATTAATAGTAGATCTTCCCCTCAAAGCCTCAGAGAAAACTTTTCAATTGTATCAGGTAAAAGAATTACCTTATGTTAAGTCTCAAACTACCAACACTACATTAGGATCAATAGTTATAAAGACAGAGTATCCATATTTCGCGATCACGGAGAATAGATTATGGTACGCAGTATTGAAAGAAGAAGATGTTCAAAAATGTAAAGGTAATCCTGTCTCAATTTGTACAGCAGAGGTACCGATTTATTCTATACCTCAAGAGACATGTTTAGCAAATTTGTTTGTAGGAAAGGACGAAAAAGTTCACGAACTTTGTGACATACGTTTGATTGGAAATACCAGACCACCAATATGGTACAGACTTCCTAAAACAAACACATGGATTTATAGTGTCCCTAGTAAAATATCGCTTACGCCAATTTGTTTCAATATCTCCGGAGAAAAACATACGATGCCACCGGTAGAAGTATACAATACGGGAATGTTGGAATCCGCTGCAGCTTGCCAATATTTTTCTGAAACATTTCAACTTTTACCACACGTAGAAGGGAATATTATTCGTGAAAAGACACAATGGGTCAACGATGTCATTGTTCCTAAATTGCATAACCAAAAATTAAAATTGCCGGAATTATTAGATAAAGAAAAATTGTTAAGCATTATAAATGAATTACCAGACACGCAATCTTTTCAAGAGGACGGAATAACTTTGCATATGTTAAAACGGAAATTAAAAGAGATTAAACCACCCAAATACAATAATATATCATACGGATTTTTGCCGACGTGTATACTCGTAATAGCAATTGTACTAATCGCTATTTGTTTGTATATGTTACAGCTGTTCCAGAACAGACGAACAAGGTCACACATATCGGTGCAAACCAACACAAGTGCAGATGTAGCACATTCCACAGCGGTCAATGCAGACAATACGACAACTCAGGAAGAGACAAATGAACCAAGACTTAGTTTAAGCAATTCACAAGTACCATCTGTGTTTAAGGGCACGGGATTTTTATAAAAGCATAAGGTGGAACACACAGATTTTTTTTTAAATTTTAATTAGACAGACTTGAATCAGTTAAGATGAGATGTTAAGGATTAAAGGAAAAAAAAAGACAAAAGAAAAGAAAGGGTAAAGAAAGCAAAATGTTAAACATTTTATGTAAATAAGAACAAAGGAAAACATGATTTTTTTTTTCTTTCAGTCACAATTGAATACTTGGAATTAGAATGTTATAGTAGCATAAATTAGGTATTAACGTAGAGAGAAAAACAACAAATAACAAGAAAACGGGGAACAAACCAAACCAGGAATTAAATTGATATATTGTAAATAAAATGAGTATTAGTGTGTCAAGCCGTTACATTGGTAGCCATGACGAGAAATAAATGAATTACTCAGATAACCGAAATTAAATTATAACACTCTCAGCCACCTCTGGATACAGGGCAGAAACGCAACCTAACGACAAATGAAGATTAAGAAGAAAAACCAACAAACAAACAAAATACAAGAAGATTAAGAAGAAAAACCAACAAACAGTCAAAGTACAACAAATTGACCGCATTACGACATGCGACGCCGATGTCAACATTCAAATATAGCTACAGATTGTATATCTGTAATTGTTTCAAGGATTTATAGGACATCCACACCCCGTTCGAACCCAACTACCGTGGGTTCGACCTAGGGGGGGGGGGTGATGTTATATTTTGAAAATAAATAAAAAACGAGACCCTCTAAATGGTTAATATTAGCCAGTATTGGGATCGCAATGAGGAAGTAGAAAAGCGTTGACGCAGGAGGTTGCGCTATAAAGAATTAACTTCGCTGTTTTGCTGACTGGAGATTCAAGGTGGTTGACAGTGAAACAATTGGGAAACAAGGAAGAATATTTAAGTGTAGAAGTAGCATTGAACCGGGAAGTTGCGAATAAGCTTTTTTTGTTGTAACGTCACGGCTGCCAGTGGGGAGACGACTTGACCACAAAAAGTTATAAAACAGGCGAACAAATTGTTCACCCTTCTTCTTGTTGCTTCTTGGTGGCTGCCAGGTCCACGCCGGAAGCCAAGGCACTTGGTGCGAGTTTAATTTTATCAGTGTATACAACATCTTGAAGATGAAATGTAAGTAGAAAGATTTTCACCTCATTGTAATTTTCAATTCTTTTATCTTAAATAAATCTAGTCATTTTGGGTATGTTATATTGTGGCATTTGTAATTTCGAGTGATAAGATGATGTCCTTCCTCACCCGTATGGTACTTCATAACATTCAATCATTCAATCCGGGCCATCCTGATTAAATCATATCCTGGGGCAAATGGTGTCAGAAATAGTTAGGGCCCCGGGATATGACAGTATTGAAACTTCCGTGAGAACTCATTGAAAAGAAGATTGAAATCAGAATAACGAATTCTCGCTTTGCGAACGCATGTGGAGAAAGAGCGCAAGTGAACGATGTGTTCCTGGTTTCTGACTCCTTTGCGAACAAACCTATTATAGGATATAACTGATGCCCCCTGAACGCTGCTATAATTATCAGTGGTATGGGCACAAAAGTAAAAATTGCAAGCATGGATGATGTTACCAAAGATGCTCATAGGATCATAACCTCGAAGACTGCAGGGAGAACCAAGTGACATGCATTAATTGTGTTAAGTTTAATAACAGAATGGAGAGCAGAAACCACTTCAAACCATGTGACACACTACATGCTGGCAATGATGTATAAGAAAATACTAGAAATCATAATTTTTAAAATAAATTATGGCTAAGCTGACTATTTACAATCAAAATGTGCACAGATCACTACTTCCAATCTAAGAATAATAATAAATCTGTAGTAATTATTAAGCTCTATCCACAATGTGCAGTTGGCCACTTGGGAGCTGCCCAAAATATGCAGTTAACATTGAGGTTAGGGAAACATTTTACAGTACAAATAATGTGGAGGAATCAATTTATAGTGCATAATATGTAGGCTATAATAAACACATCTTGGTTTTCATAGTAACCTAATCTATTTCTTTGCACTAGTAAATCATTTTCAATCTCGTAATAGTAATTTTCAGTCGTGCAGTCAGTAGTCGAAGATGAATTTCTCGACTGCCGAATACCAACTGCTGACTGCAACTGTACTTTGTGAATGGCGTTAATTACTCACCACACATTTTACTTTGACTACCAACTATAGACTGCCGACTGCACATTGTGGATAGAGCTTTAGGCCTAATACGTTAGGGATATAAGTTAATCAACTCTACCAAGTAACTTGCATTCTATTTGCCTGTATAATTGAAAAACATATTTTTCCAGATGTTCATGACAGGGTTAACAAATGCATTTACATTATGTTTGAATAACCGCCTAAATCTGATTAGCTTAACTTCATTGCTAGAATGCTTTTCCATCAAAATGTTTCATCTATCCTTATAGGCCTATATGTACACTTAATAGATTAGGTTATTTAAAACATATTTACCAAATCGTGTAAAATCTCTTCAAATTTCTAAAGAATTCTTAAGTTAGGCCTACATTCAGTTACAATGTTGGTTATAACCCCAATAGACTACAGTTTGTAGAATTCACTTTAAAATGAAGTCTAAAATGTTGTGTATAGGTAACATCAGTCTTTGTAAAAGTAAAATATTACTAGATTGTGGAATAAAATGGGAATAATGGAACTTTGCACCCCACGCGTTCCCCTTTCCACTTGCCACTCACCTGGCCTCTTCCCCACCTAGCTGCTTCCTGCGTGCCGCCTGCCCTGCTTCCCCGCAGGTCATGCCATCATGCCTGTAGCCGCTGCTCAACGCCGGTAATGCGTAATTGCAATTATCATGTCACCTAATATTCCACAAGAAAAATAAAATTCCCTTGGAACTCCATATAATATTTCACAATTATAAAAGCGACCCCTGCAAGAAAATAGGCTATTTCACAATTAAAAAAATGCCCTTGCACCATACATAACATTTCACAATTATAAAAAACACCATATTATAACATAAAATATGGCTTAATTGATGCATGAAAATTACCTTGTACCAACACTACTGTTTTCATAACTAACAAAAGATCTCAAAATTATAAAAACCGATTCTTGAGTTAAAACTCATTAAATCCCCCTAACATAAGTAAACATACGAAAGCTTCCTTCAGTGGTCAACATTCACTCGTAGTGTAATGGTCAAGACTCCTAGCTATAATGCTAGGGGTCCCGATTTTGAATCCCGGTCGATGCAAAGTTTACTATTAGGAATAGGTCTCAAATAGGTAGGTAGGGTGAAGAGGAGGAAGGAGACGGGAAAGGAAGAGAAGAAGAGGATAAAGAAGAAAGAAATTATTTTTTGTTTCATCAGTTCACTAAGAGATGGCGCTACCGTCGCTGCTAGTAGTTCAAATGCCGCCACTAGGGGATGGAGTTAGAGAGTTGGAGTGAGGGACTCGCATGGGGTGCAAAGTTCCGTTTTCCCCAATTCCTAATCAAGCTAAAGGAATATTATCTACTTGATGGTACAGGAGGTTCATTGCCAGGCTTATCTCTGCCTGGCATTGAACCCAATTCTGTACTAATTCCATCCAACTATCCCCCACAAATCCTACTTCCCTTAAATCTATTCTAATACTTTCCTTCCACCTACATCTAAGTCTTCCAAGTGGTCATTTCCCTTTGGGTCTCCCACTCAGTATTTTTCAGATGTCTTTCCTCCCCCCATACGCAGAACATGTTTAGCCCATTTCGTTCCCTGTGATTTAATTTCCCTTACTATATCTGGTGGCGAGTACAGATTATGAAGCTCGTCGTTATGCAGTTTCCTCCAGTCCCCATTTTCATCTCTCCCTTTGGCCCAAATATTTTCCTAAGCACCCTGTTTTCGAACACACTCAGATTATGTTACAAACTGTATCTTACAACCAAAATTGTAAATGAATGTAAATTAAGAATATAAGAGATAGAATTATTTAGAAATTTTGAAGAGATTTTACACAAATTGTTAAAGCTTTTTTTCGCCTATATTAAAGTCTTTTAAATATTATTTGAAAATGAATAAGATTAATCTATTAAGTGCATAGACCTATAGGAATAGATGGAACAGCATTTTAGAAATAAAGCTCTTACTGGTTAAGCTAATCAGATTAGACTGTTTCTCAAACATAATGCAAATATGTCTTTTAACCCTGTTATGAACTATGTTTTTAAATTATACAGGCATATAGAATGGAAGTTACTTGATAGAGTTGATTGTATTTCTAACGTATAGGCAGTGGCGTCGCGTGGGTAAAATATTTGGGTGTTCACATGGGGCTAAAAATATAAAAACAAAATACAGGACTTACGAATCTCATCATTTGTAGAGAAAATGTACTCTTCTTTCTTTCTGTGCAGCGAACTTCTCCATAACTTTAAAGTTGAAGTCTTTCTTCTCGCGCACTAGACGTTTCTCTATTGCCAGCATTGCAAGTGCTGCACGGTATTCACACATTAATAAACAAAATTACTTTTAAGTTCACTGGTAGATAACGAACTAGCCTATTGAATGCATTTCCCAAATGGTTATAGTAGTGAACTATATATATACTGTTCTTCTCTTTAACTACTATAACTATTCTTTAAACTAGGCTAGAATTATTAATATTATATACACTACTAAACTAAACAATCAATCGTGACATCACAAAGAAACTACTACTTCACGCTGTGAGAATTCCAATTGAACTGATACGGAATTCCTGTTTGGGAGAGAATGTAACTGTAAACTTCGCACCCCTTACTACAAACATGAACAGCACACCACCTACCACCCGCTGGTTAATCTTTGCTGGCCAGAAAAAAAAATTATATTTGAAGTTTTGAGCAAAACTCATGGTATAGACAGGGATAGAAGACTGTATTGCAACTTATACCTTCCAGCTGAGGGTGAAAGAGAAATCACTCTTCGGCTATGTATCAATGTACTAAAGTAAATATTTATTTATTTATGAATAATTATAATAATGGCATATTGATGTAGGTAATTGTGACATAAACGACGGAATGTAGAGGAAATAAACAGCAAATCAAAGCTTCACTGTGAATTGGGACAATGCGACAACACTGTTCACACCTATATAATAAGGGAAGATGGATGGGTCATAAAACAAGTTCCCTCTGGCAGCTCGCAAGTTGGATGAGATGGAGGGGTGGTAAGAAAAATACGTCTGAGAACTGTAGTGCCATAGAGCTCTGAGTTTACCGATGTTGAGGTCTTCAGTTGAAGGGGGAAAATCAGATGCGTTGCCCAATGCTGCCCTCTTAAGGTCGGGTGCACGAATGACGTGTGATCCTGTCACACTTGCTAGCTGCGGAGCCCCTGCTAACTTTAGGTTATGCAAAAGGCAATACTAAGAGGTTCACCCACTAGCTAGTGAACCACCTCGAGGAAGCCTGCAAAAGGGAACAAAATACACATCTTTCTATACAGCGAGACGGCAAACCATACAAGAATTATTATTTATTCAATAATGCTGACAAAATTAGATAAGATAATAATTATTAGGGGGTTCACGTGCTCATGTGATCCTATGCAGGAGACGCCACTGCGTATAGGCCTAATAATGGTGATTCTATAATAATTGGTAACAAGACAGCTGGATAACAAATTAAGTAATCACAGCAATTGAAGGCTAAAAGATTGCACATTGTTACTTATATGAGAATATAAAGATTAACATCATATAATATTGTAAATGTTAATGGTAACATTCCTTGGATTTCCTAGACTATATTGAGGGCATAAGGTGGAAAGATCAACTTACATAAATCAACTATTCTCTCATTGGACAAAAATTAATTTTATTTTGACCTAGTTAACCATAAAATTCTACTAGATAAATTATATAGTTATGGAGTGAGAGGAATTCCTAACAAATGGTTTCAATCATACCTTACAAATAGAAAACAGGTTGCAGTAATAAACTCACAAGATAGGCCCACAACATCTAACATTCAACCAATATCTTGTGGAGTGCCTCAGGGTTCAAACCTAGGGCCACTACTGTTTTTGGTCTATATAAATGATATGCCATCCACTATTACCAAGATGCAAAATCTGTACTGTTCGCAGATGACACGAGTTTTATCTTTTATGGCAAAGACAGAACCACAATTCAAACTACTGCTAATCAGTCAATGGAAATGATGAGCTCATGGCTGACGAATAATAAATTAGCCTTAAACATAAAAAAATCGAAAAGCATACAATTTAAACTTAATAAAAACAATAGCCCACCTCCTTTAATCAACATAGATAATCAAATTTTGGAACTAGTACCCCAGACAAAATTCCTAGGAATAATAATAGATGAAAACTTAAATTGGAAACCTCAGACAGAAAACGTTATCTCAAAATTAAATAAAGCACATTATGCCATTCATGTAGGCCTACTGAAAAACATCTCAAACGCTCAAACGTTAAAAACAATCTACTTTGTCTACGTACAATCCATTCTAGCATATGGAATCATAGCATGGGGCTCCTCAAGTGAATTAAAAAGTGTATTTGTTGTTCAAAAGAAAATAATTAGACTAATTCTCAATTTAGATTTCAGCTCTCACTGTAGGGACTCGTTCAAAAATCTAAAAATCCTACCAGTAGGCCTACCCTGTCTTTACATACTAGAAGTAGTAAGTTTCATTCATAAAAACAAACATAATTTCTTCAGCAATGAGGCAATTCACAACTATTGCACAAAAAGCCACAATAAAATTCATATTAACAGTAGGCCTACCTATTAGAACAACAACAAAACAATCCTCCCTATCCTATAAAGGAAAAATATTATATAACTCTCTTAGTAAAGTATTTCAACACATGGAGTATAAGAAATACAGAAACTGTGTCAAACATTTCCTACTCCAACACTGCTTCTACAGTATTAATGAATGCCTTGAGTATTTGAACAAATAATTTAAATATACTCAACTGAACGCTTCAACAGGAGTGTAGCATAATTATCAATAGTACTACTATCATAGTTAATATATTGCATGACATCACACTTACAATGTAATCATTTTAATCTCACCACTACTTGTGTATTAGATATATTATTTAGTCTTAAGTAATTTTTTTGTTAATCATTAGGTATAGACTTAGAACCAATATTTCTGTATAGAGATTTACAGTGAAATAAATATTAATTAATCATGTTATGTAGTTTATAATATACCGTATATATATATATATATAAATATATCTGACATCCATAACTTGTAAAGCAGCAATAACAATAAACTGATTTATGTATAGCGTAGAGCTTTATCACTGGTACTCACTACTAAATTGCGGTATTTTGTTACCTGTTGGAGCGCTTTCAACCGCATGGAGCGGCCATCTTCAGCAACTGACTTCCGTGGTGTTGTTGTTGTTGTTGGGAAGACATTTCTGGATAACTGTATCGTACAGCGCGTGCGCTTTGAATTGTAACTGTTCGTTTAGGATGTTGGTGTTGTCTTGTGTGGTGTGTCTGTATATTTCATATTGTTCGAGTGTGTTGAGTGTGTGACCTTTGTGGTTAATGTGTAGGATTTCCATGTCTGTATTGATGTCTGCGTATTCATGTCCTGTGGTTATTATATGGTTTGCATAGGCGGAGTCTGTGTTTTGTTTGAGAGCTCGTATGTGTTCTGTGTATCGTGTTTTGAAACTTCGGCCTGTTTGTCCTATGTAGAATTTTGGGCAGTCGTTGCATTTTAGTTTGTAGACTCCTGGGTTGTAGTATTTGTTTGTGTGTTGTTTGTTGTCTGTGGGTTGTATTTTGTTGATTGTTTTGTTCTTTGTTCTGAATGCTATTTTGTATCCTTGTTTTCTGAATTGTTGGGCGATTTTCTGTGTATGTGTGTTGAAGCTCTACGCTATACATAAATCATTAAGATTATCGCTACAGAATGGACAAAACTCAAGAAAGAACAATAAACTATTCATTATTCATTTCTCTGAATTTTTTTTAGCCTACAGCCAAGATTCTTTCCTGATGTTATCCTTTCACGTTTAAGTTAATTTTTTTGTTTCATATAAAAATTAATCTAATTGTTAGGAAGTTTATATTGTACAATGTCTTTTATGTGGATTTTAAACATAGTTAATTCCATGAAGTGGTCTTAAAATAAAATATGTAGCTTAATTTAAATGAAATTGTTACTATCTAAAAATTAATTAAAAGTAATTGCGGTACTTACAGTGAATGTATTAAAATAACTTCAAGCACAACATTTTGGCTCCGCCTTCGAACCTTCATCAGGTGTACTCAAACCAGTAACAGTAACTACTTTAATACATTAATAATAGTAGGAACACGCACAAAAGTGCATAGATTGTTGTTTCAAAGAATGCTATTCCTCTTTGCTGTATTTTGGATTTTGTGCACTTTTGCAATTGTCAAAGTGATATCTTTCGAATCTATTCTGGCACAGATTGCACACGCAGTCGTCACTCAGTTGATGAAAATATGTATTCATGTGTAATATGCATTTTAATACATTCACTGTATGTAATTACTTTTAATGAACTTTAGATATTAACGTGGAACAGTGAAAATTGGGATCAAATATGTGAAATTCTTAGATTCATCACTGAGATGATTTGCAATTTTACATTTGTCACATTTAAAAAAATAAGATTATGCAAAGAAATTTATGTTTTGAGAAGATATGAAGAAAGATATTTAATTTTTTTCTACTGGTTAGTGTTGATCTTTACTGATTTGAAGGTGTGTGTTTGACCCCTGTATCACCATTTTTCTGAGGTATAGAGTTCTGGACCAGGGTGTACATAGCCTCATGAAGACGAGGAGCCACTTGATAAAGAAATAGCGGTTTCAGTCATGAAGACCACCATCTGTCGAGGTCGAAGGACGGAGGAAGAAGACGCAACATGGGTAGTAAGCCTTTTCCTCTCATGAGATAAAGTTCTCGACCATTAGTATTATAACCGTCAATAAGCCAACCAAATCCAATGACTTCCCTATATTCCTCCTTTGAGTTCTGCATTTTGTCTTGGTTTCATGTTTATTTTATCATAATTAGTTAGTTGATATCATATTTACCTCGGCAACTACAATTTAAGAATGACTAGTAAATCCGCATGCAAATCTTTCACAATTCGCCCCTTCTGTTGGTGCCCAAGAAAACCAGGTATTTAGTTAACTAATAAATTCACTGCAGCAGTATACATTCACAAAATGCAGTAACTTATACAGTTAAATATTTCATACGTTGCACTCAATTCAGTTTAACTTTATACCTTATTTTGTGAATGTATAAGAGTGAATTTATTAGTTAGCTAAATGCATGGTTTTCACCACAGGTACCGATGACCTATGAGTTGTAATAGGCCAACTTACAAGATTTCTCATGGGTTAATAGTCACAATACACTGAGTCTGAGGAAAACCTAGTGAAGAATAATTAATTATGTCTCAGAAACTAATACATTTATTATTTTGTGGTTTTCACGTTCAGAAAGAGAAACTCAAAAAGTTTATGAGAACCATTTGTGGCATGGGTTACATCCAGACTAAACTCAATCTCCTACCATACACGTGACAACATCTCTGAAATCAGAAATGCTATCACTTCAATCGAGGATGAAATTAAGTGGCAGGTCCTCAGGGTCCAGATCCCACAAATATGAGATTTTAAAACATTAGTTAAAGAAAAATCAATGTTTGACATCGCTCCCTCAGAAAGAGTAGATGTCAATTTATGATCAATCAGTTTATGACCACACCCCCCAGAAAGTAATTTCTAAAAATGTGCTTGACTTGAATGATTATTTGCCTTAAATCTGCCAAGTCTGCCACAGGTACATGATGATCCTTGACAATTCCCTAAAAGAAGAAGTCTAGTGATCTTGGTGGTCTCAATCAAAGAAACCTTTCCCCAAGAGACATGCATTTGAAGTTGGAGTAGTGAGGAGGGGCTTCATGTTTTTGGAAAATGGTTTCTAATTCCAGAGACGCTCTCACACATATGGTAGCAGACTGAGTTTAGTCTGGATGTAACCAGTGCCACAAAGGGTGCTCATATTGAACTTAACACAGAGTAAACAAAACTTTTTTAGTTTCTCTTTTTGAATGTGAAAACCACGATACAATAAATGTATTAAATTCTGAGATATAATTTATTCATTCTTTTTCACTTGATTTTCCCCAGATAAGGTGTATTTCCAATGTTGGCATGGATTCAATGAGTTTAATGTGTACAGAACAGACAATGATAAAGTTTAAGTGATTATTTGCATATAATGATTACTAGGAAAGTAGACATGTAATTTCTTAACAGAATAATTATTATGTTACTAAACATACAGTGCCTTAGAAATAAACTTAATGAACTGGAAATTAACCTCAGTGATGAAGTATTTTTGGTAATCTAAATATCATATGTCCCACAGGCTTAAGAGGAAGAAGTTGCAGCAGTTTCCCTTCACAACCAGAAATAAAAGTAAAAGTAAAATGTTCTCTATACAGGCCGTGAAGGCTCAGAGAATTCCAGAAGGTTGAAGCTCCCAGATTTAGACATTCAGAACATGAAGGTGGTAAGTTGTCAGCCTTGCGCACCGGTCGCCATTACCTCCAGGGTTGCTCCAGGCACTCATTTCTGTTAGAGGCTGAGTCGACCCAATGGCCATAGTGCCACCAGAAGAATTAGGCCAGTTGACAAACTCCAACAACCTCATCGAGAATCGAACCAGCGACCTTCCAGTTTGTAGCGCAATGCCCCAACCACTATGTTAAGGTGTACCCTCCCAACTATAAATGCTCCAAGTTTTTCTGTCACAAAATTTACAAACATGGAGGTACAATGGTAATAGCCGGAAACAGTCAGAAAATATATACAGAGCAATTAAATGTAGAAAAACATTTTGAACATTTTATAAATTAAAATATAAAACTTCAAAACATGTTGTAGATTGTTGTCTGAATTTATTACAGAACACCAGATGGCTGCCTTGAAACTTGCTTTAAAAACTGTGAAAAAGTTCTACAAATTCTAACAAAAATTTTCAAGATGAATTAACTATTGTGGTGATTTTAACATGAATTTCTTGAAAAAGACAATTGGCTACAGTGTTAACTTTTTATCTATAATGCAATCTTTCGGCCTAATTGCAACAGTAAACTCACCAGCTCAAATAACACAGTCACAAACATGTTTAGAAGCTTCGACAACATTTACACAAATGAAAACATAAAACAGGTACCGGTATATCTGATCAAAATTCAATCATTATAAGAATTATTAAGCCTATACCAAAACCAGTAAAAAATATAAATAGTAAAACTTTTGAATTCAATAGATCTTTCTTTACACAGAATGTAGCTTATTTTTAACTACATGTTTTTAAGAAAAACTGAAATGTTGTACAAAATGGAAGCAACCATAAAAATAAAACTGTTATTTTTATATACACTATATAACATATTAGGCCTATTTTAACATAGCTTTTCCAATCAAAAAATTATTACCCCAAACACAAATTGGATAACACAGGGAATGTAAAATGAAGAAAATGCTTTATAAGATTTATAGATCTAAGTTACCGGTACAAATTATGAAATTTTTCAAGTACGGTTCATGCATTGAACGTACTAAACACTGATGTTCCTCTGTCTGACTTAATTATTTCACGTATCATTGTGGATAAGCTCCCAGTAGAATTAATTAAAGAATGGGAATCTTCAATTAAGTTAGGAAAACTTCCCAAGTTGCAGGAATTATTCAGTTTTTTGGAGTCTAGGGTTAGGGTGCTGCAGATGACAGAATCGATTCTGAAGAATCAGTCCGTCAAGCCCTCGTCTGCTCCCTCTGTCAAAGCTAACCTCTCTTCTCCTAAATCGAAATGCAATTATTGTAGTAAATCGAATCACACCATAATTTATTGTGATGCCTTTAGATCATTGAATTATTCATCCCGCGATCAATTCGTGAAAAATCACAAACTTTGTCGTGTTTGCCTTAGCTCAAATGGTCACACTTCGAGCTGTAACACTTTTAGATGTAGACAATGTCAAGACAGGCACAGCAACTTATTGCATGACCCTTCACGGCCAAGCAATTCTCAAGCCATAAATACGGCTAATATCATGTCTGCTAGCCAGTCACAGCAGAAATGTCTTTTACCTACTGCTAGCGTGATAATTTTAAATAACAATGGCAGTGCCGTACAGGCCACAGCTCTTCTTGATGCTGGATCGGACTGTAATCTAATTACTGACAGATTATTCAAGCAGCTTGGTTTGTCGTCATTATCTCAACATACTTCTCTCGCTGGCATTCTTTCTACCAATGCAAATGTCTTGAGGTGTACAGAAATCTCTATAAGATCTCAGGTTACGATTTGGTGCTACAATACAAAGGCCATTATAGTTCCTGAGATCTGTGCTTCTAATTTCCCTAAAAAATTTATTAGTACTAGCGGTTGGAACATTCCTCCTAACTTACCCTTAGCAGATCCTAGCTTTAATTCTCCTAAGCCTATTGTTTTGCTATTGGGGGTTGAGATATGTTCTCAAATCATGGTATCTGGACAGATATCTGCTCCCAACTTGCCTACTATACAGAACTCACAGCTGGGCTGGTACTTCTCCGGCAAGTTGCCTTCGTTTCCTCTTAAGCATCACAATATGCCTCCAATGCGTCGAGGGAAACGTTCTGAGTTGAATAGGCCTTCATCAGATAAACCCTTTAATTACACTGAGTCTTCTGTGAATTACTCTGCCTTCATTACGTCTGATGAGTGTATCAGTAATCAGCTTACTCATTCACCCACGACTTTGAAAACTTTTGTGGCCAATAGAGCCGTTGATATTCAGGAGATTACATCTATTGATTCTTGTTCTCATGTCGCCTCTAAGGAAAATCATACAGATCTTATTTCAAGAGGATCTTCTCCTTCAGATCTTTTGCACAATTCTTTATGGTCGTCAGGTCCTCATTCGCTTATCGATAATGAATCTAAATGGCCTAAGAATTGTGTTTCCTTGCAGAGACGTTCAAAATGGTTGAAGGCTATGCCTAATGTTACCATAGGTACACCAGTTTTAATCATGGATGACAATATGCCTCCCTTAAAATGGATTTTTGGCATCATAACTCAGACTCACCCAGGCCCAGACGGTCTTGTGAGGGTTGTCACGGTCAGGACTTCTACAAGTTATCTGAAACGACCTATCATTAAACTAGCCCCAATTCCCATATATGACTCTCACGACTAAAGCAGTCGTTCATTTTCTTTGTTCAGTTACTTTTATTTCTCAAGTTTTAGGATTTATTGGTGCTTCTGAAGATCCAACATAACTTCGCATTTCTGTTTGATTATTCCCTAGTGAATAATCGCGGGCAATATGTTCAGTTATGTTGTGATCTTCTTTTTAGCTGTTAATATTTTTATAAGAGCTTATTGCGAAATGTTTAATTTTATTATGATGGATGGTTGGTTTGATTTCTTTCTGCTTTTCGCCCGTTTTCAGGGGGCCTTGCGTTCTCCTCATTATTTTTAAGGACAGTTGAATTTCTCTACAATATGTATTTATTATTGTTAGCTTTCTTCTTTTTTCTTCGTTCGAATATCTTTCTTCTTGGTTCTTCGCCAGCTTCTGTTCGTCTGTATTGCCATTGCAATTTCTATCGGCATTTTGGGTCATTTCACCCTATTACTATATTAAAAAGCTGGTGATTCATAGCTTGATCTTCGATGCTGTTTTTAATGCATTTTCTCTTCAGTCAAGAGTATATATTAGCAGGATTTCAAGCTTATCTGTGAAGACATTATTTGTTATAGAAAGGCTATCCTTTCTGATTTGATTATACTTCAAGAATAAATGTTCATGTGAACAATTACGAGCTTCAAGATCATTTGAACTGTGAGTTAATCTCATTATTATAAACCTGTTTAATGTATCTTGTAGATTAGCCATCGTTACGAATTAGGCAGTGATTGTGATATTCAGTTGCTGAAGTTAACTACGAATGATGTGTTTTTCAGCTAGCGGCAATTGCTAGCTAAGAATAGTGATATCTATTGTTTTGACACTACAAGGATTATTTCTATGTTTCAAATTCTGATAAATATCAATGGTCCTCCGCAATCATCAAGGTTTATTGACGTCAAGAAGTCTAAGGAAGTATTTTTGTCGATATCACTCATAAGGGATATATATTTGTCAATCAAGAAGCTTCAAGACACTACTGTATGCCTATTTATGAAACTATTTAATTATAAGTCTTATCGAAATATATGGTAAGTCTTTTAAGAACCAACAAATTGGACTTAATCATTTCATTAGTGGCAATTATCACTAGGAGACTAGGAGGGTTATAAGGCTATATGAAGGCTCTCATTTTATGTTTTGCTACCAGATAATGCTTGTTCTTAAAAATTCTCCTACTCTTTCATTCAAAGAAGATGTGCAAGCCACACTATACAGTCCATTATAAACGCACAGGAATTGTGACAGATTGGGACATAGGCAGTTTGAATGTAAAGCACCCCATAGAGTTAATTCACCTACAGTAGTTAAGTGTTATAATTGTAATAAATTAGGACACAGGTCTATAGATTGTAGGATACCTCAAAGAGATAAGTCAAAGGTAAAAAATTCATTACCTAATAACCATACCTGTACGATGTTGAATATTAACCCCACATATTTAGTAAATGGTGATAGATGTTTTGTTGAACTTTTGTTGGAAGATATTACATTCATAGCTGTGATAGATTCAGGTTCTGACAGAACTTATGTGGGGGAAAAAGGTGATTTTTTGTGTAAACTGTTAGATTTACCAGTGGAAGAGTCTGAAACAAAAGTAGTGCAATTAGCAGATAAAACTTATAGTTCTATTACAGGGGAAAGAATATCGGAAATGAAGTTAAAGGATAAAAGTTTTCAAATAAAGTGTAAAATTATGCCAAATTTAGCCGTGGATATGATTTTGGGAATGCTTGTCCTAAAACGAATTGGCTTAGTGGTAGATTTACAAGATGAAACTTGGTATTTCAAAGATGAACCGACAAAAATTTTTCAGTTTGTTAGGGCATTAGATTTAAAAGAAGATCAGTTACATAATATTCTAACTCTTCCCACTTCTCAGGAGAAAGATAAATTAGATAAATTTTTGGAAATACAGTTACAAAAATTTGATCAGTGAACTGGACTTACAAATTTAATTTCTCATGTTATTGATACAGGTGATGCTAAACCTATAAAACAAAGATATTATCCGATATCTCCTATTCTTGAGAAAACTATTCATACAGAAATAGATAAAATGTTTGCAGAAAATGTTATAGAACCGTCAAATTCACCTTGGTCTTCTCCGGTAGCTATGGTGAAGAAACCAGATCATACATGGAGGTTTTGTGTAGATTTCAGAAAAATTAATGGATGCACGAAACGAGATAGTTACCCCCTACCATATATTGAACATGTTTTGAGTAAATTGCGACATGCCCGTTATATAAGTACAATAGATTTGAAAAATGGTTATTGGCAAGTTCCATTAGATGAAGCAAGTAAAGAAAAAACAGCATTCACTGTACCTGGTAGAGGATTATATCCATTTCGAGTTATGCCTTTTGGAATTCATAACGCCCCAGCCTCATTTCAAAGATTAGTTGACACTATATTACGAGAGGAGATAGGAGAAAAATGCTTTTATTATTTAGACGATATAGTACTTATTAGTGAAACCTTTGAAGAACACTTGATCTTGTTAGAAAATGTTTTTGAGAAGTTGAGTAAAGCTAACCTGAAAATTAATAGAGAAAAATCAAAGTTTTGCAGAAGTGAATTAAAATATTAGGTCACATTATTAATTCATTGGGAATTGCCGTAGATCCAGATAAAATCTCGTGTATCCTTGAATATCCAGCCCCTACTAAAGTCAAGGAAGTACGAGCATTTTTAGGACTAGCTTCTTGGTACCGACGATTCATTCTATTTTTTTCGGAAGTCGTAAAGCCCCTCACTGCACTTCTGAAAAAGAATCAGAAATGGCGTTGGACTGCGGAATGTCAGGAATCTTTTGATACGTTGAAATCAAAATTATCTAGTAGCCCCATATTAACGTGTCCCGATTATAATAGACCTTTAGTACTCCAGACAGATGCAAGTTTTTCAGGACTAGGAGCAGCGTTAATTCAATTAGGAGAGGATGGAGAAGAAAAGGAATTGCCTATGCTAGTAGAACTTTAACCGTAGGAGAACAAAAATGGGCAATAGTCGAAAAGGAATTATTAGCGATACTGTGGGCTGTTCAGAAATTTCGTCCTTATTTAGAGGGTTATCATTTTAAAGTATATACTGATCACTTTGCGCTTAAATGGTTAAATAATTTACAAAATCCGACTGGACGACTAGCTAGATGGAGTTTATTGCTCCAAGAGTATGATTTCGAAGTAATACATAGACCTGGTAGATTACAGAAAGTTCCCGATGCCTTGTCTAGGATACACAAAGGGAAGATTCAAAACAAAACGGTAGAGGAAGAATTTTGTCTCTTGTTGACTGATAATTCAGAAGTAGAATGGGAAAATGTACGAGACGCATGGTTTATGAAGCGAAAAGAGCAAGTACAGAATAAACCTAAATTTTGGCCAGATTGGAGGGTTGTAGATGGAAAATTATATCACTTGAGATTAGATCAATTAGAGCAAACATTACAAGGAACAGTGAACAAGTGGAAGTTAGTCATACCACAGGAATATAGGAATAAGATATTACAGGAATGACATGATTTACCTACTGCAGGACATATGGGTATAACTAAAACTTTTTTCGCATAGCTAATAGATATTATTGGCCGGGAATGTTTAAAGATGTTGCAAAATATGTAACTTTCTGTGAAATATGTCAAAAACAGAAAGTGTTACAAACTGCTCAAGCCGGACCAATGCATTTTTATCAGAAAGAAAAACCATGGATTACTGTAGCTACTGATTTATTGGGACCATACCCCCGTTCCAAGCAGGGAAACAGATATGTGATCGTATTTCAAGATACCTTTACCAAATATGTGGAATGTAAAGCCTTAAGGAAAGCAACCAGTAGAACAGTTCTTGAAGCGTTCTATGAATTAATTATCTTTAAATGGGGACTTCCGCGATTTTTGCTGATGGACAATGGACCGCAATACACTAGTAATTTACTACGAACTATAGCTAAAACATTTAATGTAACTCCTTGTTATCTTCCAGTATATTCACCACAAGGAAATCCAGTAGAAAGAGTTAATCGGGTATTGAAAACTATGATTGCTAGTTACATTCAAAATGATCAAACTGTCTGGGATGTTTATTTAAAAGAATTTACGTTTGCTCTGAATACTGCTAAACATAGTTCCACTGGATGCACTCCTTATATGCTAAATTTTGGGAAGGAGGCTGAAGTTTTAAGTAGACTTAATGTTATTGAAAACCAGCCTATAGTTAAAGAACTTCCAAAGAGTTGGATTGATAGGTTAGATAGGTTGAGAAAGGTAAATCTAATGGTCAGGCATAACTTAGAAACTGCTTATAAAAAGTCGAGCCATTATTATAATCTCCGAAGGAGAGAAGTGAAATTTTGCCCGGGAGACCTAGTGTTGAGAAGAAACTTTAAACTAAGTGATTCAGCGCAAGGTTATACAGCAGGTTTAAGTGAAAAATTTATTGGTCCTTACATTATAAAGAAAAGGATCAGTGAGAACAGTTACGAGTTGACGAACCGTTATGGTAAAACGTTAGGGAAGTGGCATGCAAAGGATTTAAAACCTTTTATACCAGTATAGACTTTCCTTGGTTGTTTCATATAAAAAAAAAGTTCCCTTAAGAAAGCAAACATTTTTTTTTGTAAGAAAGGGAAGAATGTAACGTTGCGTTTACGTTACGTATAAAAAGTGCTATGGACCACGAGGGAACTATTCATAAACAAAGGAAACCATAGAAACTATCGATACTGTGTCAGTTTTGTTTGAATTGCAGGAAGAGGAAAGTGCGCATGCGCGCGCAGGAAATTGAAGAAGAAGGCCGTTAACGTCGGAAGAAGAGAGGAAGCATTAAGCACCAGGGAGTCGGCGTGGAGAGTCAGAATTGGAAGGCTGAAGTAGAAGGTTGTGGAGTTGGCGGACGAGGCCTGGAATGAGCGGCAGTCGTAACGACATAGTGGCCTGACGTTCCTGTCAGACTTAATTTGGGAGGCAACCATCAAAACTGGAAACCAACGATCGATGGCTATGTGGAGATAGCTGTGGTTGGGAATGAGCCTGAACATGAGTTGGCTTATGTTGTGGCCGCCGACAGCGAACATCCGCTGGGAGGAGAAGAAATGGGCCGAGTCAAAGTGAGGCTTAGATACGGAATGGAATCCTACAGGAAATGGACATCCGACAGAAGAAGGAGTGACAAGAAGAAGGAAGAACAACACTAATCTACTTCTTGTTGAGTATAAAAACTATTAATATCAGACACTTATTTTGGTTTTTTTTAATATAAAAGAGTATTGGTTACTCTAGTTCAGTAGATTCTAACTTATGTTTGACTAATAGATTTCTATTGTAGAAATGAGAGTAAAATAGGACTAGTAGAAAAAGTTAGAAGCCGTAACAGCAATACAGTAATCGAAGGTTTCCACTTCCTGTCGGAAAAGTTAAGGTAGAAATAGTTGGGAAGAGAGAAGGGAGTAATAAGTAGAAATCTCTATACTTTGGGTGTTTTTAAGTGGTTGAACCACTCACGAATCCGTAAGCTAGGTTCAGCTGGTGATGCTTATAAATGCTTTTATATTTTTAAGACAGGTCGCGAGAAGAGTAAGGAAGAAATTATAAGGGACATGAAAGTAATCCTTATTTGGGCTTCTCCCACTTGGTTTTGGTTCAGGTTACAGATGGATATCTATATGTCGGATGGCATGCTGTCCTGTAATATTTAGTTGCTTTATGAATAAAGAGATTTACTAAGAGATGGTTTTGGAATAAAGCAGAGCAAGTGTAAAGGTAGAGAAGGATAAGAATGAAAGAAAAGAAGCTTGGGTGATGGTGACTCGCTTAAGAATGAAAGTAAAGAATATCGGTTGTGTAGTTCAAGTTCAGAGCTAGGTTAAAAAAGAAAACTAGAGGTGAGAGAGAGAGAGAGAGAGAGAGAGAGAGAGAGAGAGAGAGAGAGAGAGAGAGAGAAAAAGAAGTTACTTAAGTGGTGTTAATTAGTTTCGTATTGGAATTCACCAGGAATTCAGAAACACAAATGTACGCAAAACCAAAAGTAAGTAACAAGAGAGTATAAAGGTTATACAACGGAAGGGTTAGTGAAATTGAAGTAGATAGGAATTTGAATGAATGACGACCAGAAATGAAAGTATTGCGGGTTGAAGCAAGGGGTGCTCATTTGCCATGCGCAGTTACCTAATATCGTTCGGTGCGCATGATGACGTCACCCGCGAGGGAAATGCTGTAAACATTAACCCTAGCACGTGCATTTTATACTGTTTCCGTGTGAAGTTTTATGTATTATTAGTTTCTTTATAGCATTATACGCCAGTCGGTTTCCTCACTATTTGATATGGTCCTTAAATATTTAAAGTTCATATCTTGTGCGTGATAATCAGGGCCCGGATTCTGATGACCTAAAGTTGTTTGAAAAATTACCTATAGAAGACCCTAAATTTTAAGGAAAATGATTTAATAACTGTAAAGAATGACCTAAAAACTGATATTTTATTTATAAAGATTATTATTGTACACACAAAGTTGTACATAATTGTAAAAACTGTAATCGCAGAAAGGATGTTGTAGGTCTAAAATATTTGTTCTTTGTTCTTCATTGGAGCATTTGAGAAGAAACGTAAGAAAATAGTTTTTAAAATAGATCCTACAAAAAATGTTGCATTATACTAACCAAGTAATTTATTTAAAAATTACCCTATGGGAAAATAAGACGACAAAAAAGTAAATAAACTCAATGTAAATGCATGAAAATAACTAAATAATGAATGAAATGACAAAATAATTACCTAAAATTGAAATAAATGCCCTAAAAATACAAAAATTCATAAAATGACAAAAATGGCTAATAAAATTGCATTTCTATAATCTAGAGGCCATGATTAGGATTTATCTACAAGTAGGCAATGTCTATGCAGCTTCAATAAAAATATAACATGTCATTAGAATCCGGGCCCTGGTGATAATCATAATCACATAGAAGTTTCCAAGTATGATTTATTGTTTTAGGTTATTAATGAATTAGGATATTTTACCTTTCTTGTATCTTTGCTCAAATAGAGTTCTTTCGTTATGGGCAGGTAATAAGTTTTGTCAAATGCATAATTTACTTAGACAAACAAAATTTATTGACTAACGTGTAAACCCAGTCAAAATATACACACTCCGCCTTTGATTATTATTTTTATTATTATTTCACGTTAAAAGCATTGTACATAAAGATCGGCCTTGATGCTTTCCGTTCTAGATGCATGTTAGTTTATAAAAAAAAATGTAATAAGTAAAATTTGTTTTCTAATTTACTTTTATCTGTGCTAGCTTTTAACTCGTATATGCGAGAAAGTTTGTGCAACATATTTTGCACCATTTGTATATTTTTAGTAAATGTATATTTTCCTCACATGATGTAATTTTTGACCCACTTATAGGATAGATTAAATCGTAAAATTTGGCAAAAATATTGGCACATACAACAGCCATAAGTGTAAAACAATTGGTGATCCTAGCTGCCACATAATTATGGGAAAACTGGCCTATTAACGTTGATATATACTCACTTCCAGATGAGCTAGAATCTTGAAATTTGACAAACTTATAGCTGTTAGCCCATAAGCGATGGAAAAATTCCAGGAAGTTAATTTTTTTATCTTTTCCCCTCCGAAATAAACTTTGAAATTTTAAAACAGTAGAACAGCACTTTTTTTGTAGTAAAGGTAGGCCTATTAGTTTGTTTTGATTGCAATAGTGTTTAAAAGTAATTTTGAATTAATAGTACCTATAGCTTTAGCTATTATGAGAGATAACTATATATATATATATATATATATATATATATTAGGCTTGATTTATCACCTTTACTTTTGGTTTGACCGTCACATCATCACTCTAAATCATGTATACAGTGTAGGTCTATACTGCATTAAAATTCCCGCCCATATTCAGAATCGTGAGCCTTCTTAATAGTCCAGACAATAAAGGTCGAAAAACACCAAATAGGAAAAAAAAAATCGTGTAGTTTTTACATTTTGCAGAGTTGTCGGAGGGAGTGTCCTGAACAACATACTAAAAGTCCCCGAAGGTGGGGGGTGAGCGGGGGGCCCGCAGAAGGTCATGTTTTTAGATTTTTCGCTTATATCTAAACAATGGTGCATCGTAGAGAAAATTTTGCTATATACAAAAATCAAGCTGATAAAATTTCCTACACGTTTTATCCTAAACATTTCTGTCTATTCCCAATAGGTTTTGAGCTATCTGCCAGCGAAAATAAAAATTTTTCGAAAAAAACTCTTTCGCCTCACGCTTTTCGACACACTTTACCTTCTAGCGCTTCAGCCCTTAGGTATACAGCAATGTTCTCATGAAAGAAGTTGTAGGGAAATAAATTCACTTTAAAGTAGTTGTCATTTGTTATTTTTTCTTGAAATGTTCAAAAGTTATAACAATTTAAAATTTCAGCCAAATTTCGAGATTTATAAAGAAAACCATATATCGCACTTTCTCTATATTTAGGGTTTATATCTTTGTATATAAACTGTATATTGTGTACTTACATCCTGGAACTTACAGAACCATTGAAGTTGAATTTATTAAAGATCCGATCACGTTACAAGCAGTACATGTAATGGAAAATACATTATATTCCATGCAAGAAAGAAAAAAACAGGCACAAAAAATTATGTAGTTTTGAAATTTGGCAGAGATGTGGGGGAAAGTGTCCTAAACAACATAGTAAAAGTCCCATGGATAGGGGGTGAGCGGGGGGTGGGAGGCACTTTTAAATATTTCCCCCCAGTTTTCCCTAAATACGCAAAAAAAAGCTATGGGATTTAGCAAAAAACTGTTTATGCGCAATATTAAACTAACTTACTTAAAAGTTCTTATAAAATGGATCTGAATGATATCTCTTAGAATAGTTCAGGAAATAGAAGGATATGAAGCAAACCAGTTCTTAGAATAATATTCGTAATAAAGGTAAACATCACACATAAAACTAATTATTATGATTATTGTTATAAAGCTTATAAAAATCACATGGTATGAGTGCACGTTAAAAGAAATATAAATCAGGCCTATTAGCTGATATTTTTCGTTTAAAATATAATTTTGGAAAATTGTAATATTTAGAAATTATAAAACCTAGCAGGCCTACATAGTACTTTAAATTAATGTTTAGTTGTATATTTTTTTCAGTCTCAAATACTGGAATCCTAGTAGGCCTACATCGTATGATAAGTTAGGGTTATATTTTTCTATCTACCGAACACTCAGTATTTATACACATATAGCCTACAACATTGATTAAAGAGTGCCTAAACATCTTATTTTGCTTGGACGTCATCAATTTTAAGTTCATCTTCTTCTAATGGTATACTGTTTGTGGATGAGCATTTGATACCAGCTTTTCGGCATCCGTATCTTCCACCACACCGAGTTGCACAGTAACAAAATATGATGTGCAAATATTCCCAGGAGCCACATAGACAAGTCAATATTTATTTAAAGTAATAGGTGGGCCTACTATTCTTACAATTTCTAAATATATCTAATTCCTTACCATCTTTCAAAATACCGATTATTTTTTTTAACGAAACATAAAACGGCTAAGCTTTACAACAAGAATAATAATAATAATAATAATAACAATAATAATGATAATAATAATAATAATAATTATAATAATAATATAATAATAATAATAATAATAATAATTATTATTATTATTATTGTTATTATTATTATAATGGTAATTAGTTTTATGTGTAATAACATTAACCATTAGTACCGATAATTTTTTTTAACGAAACATAAAACGGCTAAGCATTACAACAAGAACAACAATAATAATAATAAGAATAATAATTACTATTATTATTATTGTTGTTATTATTATTATTATGGTAATTAGTTTTATGTGTAATAACATTAACCATTAGTAAGTATATTTTCCTAAGAACTAGTTTGCTTTTGGCATCATGCTAATTTAATTATCGTCTGCTTTCTTTTTTGTTAAAAAATGTAATACATAGGTGTATGTAAAACAGAATTTCGAGAACTGTCATACTTCATATCTTTCTATTTCCTGAACTATTAATTCCCAAAAAATACCATGCTGATCTTTTATGTAGTTAATTTTGTGCATAAACTGTTTTTTGGTAGAACCCATAGTTTTTTTGTGTATTTAGAGAAAACTGAGAGAAACGACATTTAAAAGTACCCCAATCCCCCACCCCCGCACACCCTCTATCCATGGGGACTTTTACTATGTTGTTTAGGACACTTTCCCCCACATCTCTGCCAAATTTCAAAATTACATTATTTTTTGTGTGCCTATTTTTCCATTCTTGCCTGGAATCTAATGTATTTTCCATTACATGTACTGTGCTTGTACCGTGATCGGATTTTTAATAAATTCTACTTTAATTGTTGTGTGATATTTCTTCACTTGTTTCATGATGTAAATACACAATATACAGCTTATATTGAAAGATATAACCCCTAAATATATATACAGTGCGATGTACGGTTCTCTTTCGAAATCTCGAAATTTGACCGAAACTTTAAATTCTTATAACTTTTGAACATTTCAAGACTAAATAACAAATGACAACTCATTTTAAAGTGAATTTATTTCCCTACAACTTCTTTCATGAGAATATTTCTGTATACCTAAGGGCTGAAGCGTACTGACGTACTGACTATGCAACTGCTATGTAATAGCAGCCATATGCTCGATCGTTCCCTCGTGGATGACGTCACACGCTGATGAAGCAGCCGGCCGCGAGAAATGGCGCTACCTTAGTAGCTTTATATACCTTGGGTTGAAGAACTTAAGGGTTGAAGTGAATTTAAGGGAAAGGGCGAGTAGCATTGAAAAATCACTTAAGGTGAATGCAAAGAGGAGAGTAAGAGAAAGAGAAAACCTGATAATTCTTTTATAGTTGTTATAAATTAAATGAATTAAAAATAACGAAGAATTATAAAGGTAGGGATACTGCAAGGTGATGTGAACACTGGAAGTATCCGAAAAGGAAAACTAAAGTTAAGTCTAGTAGTAGGTTTAGTCCGAACCTAGCAAGTTAGTAATAATTACTAAAAGATTTCTAGAGCTCATCGATGTCTGAGGCGTTCATAATCCCCCAAGAGCAGTTAGGAAACTTGTCAGGGACCTTGGGCATCGATTTATCAAAATTAAGTTTTTTTTATAAGCCTTTAATATTTCACCGGTTGCAGGGGAGAGGTCAGGCTGACTGTAACTCAGAACCTAGACCCCGCCACTGTATCGGAGGTCTATCGCCAGAGTTCAATCTGTGGATATAGATCTAAATTTCCATTTCATTCTTCGATATATTGTCTTTACTATCTATCTTTAAAAACTTCTTCTTCTTTGACTGAACAGACAAGGACAATCTAGTACAGTGAGAAAGGAAAATAAAATACATTATAATTGAAAATGAACATTTATTAAAAGAAATATTTACAGTGTGGGATCTTATAAGGTTTCTTTGTTGTGAAATTTAACTATTGATACCTCAAATGGTTGTTGAAAGAAATATTTGATGTAGAATTCGGAAATCAACCTGTAACATAAATTTAGAAATTACTTGGTTGGAAGGTAGTAAACCAGTATAACACTGAAATTAATTCAGAATACTAACCTTATTAAGAGCAGCAAGTTTAACATAGTGCTTCATCCTGCAAATGTTGATTTTGGATAATAATGGTATATAAATAGTTATAATTGTAGCCAATATATTGTTGATGAGCAGGTCTTTGACATAAATATATAAAGAATTAAAAACTAGTGTAATTTAAAATTAAATCTGTAAAATTAGTACAAACAACCTGAATATTGTCGAATAAAATATTATTGTTATTTGTTGAAAAGAAAAATTTAGTTAAAGTGGCTTTATTTTTCAAGTGGGGAAATAAACATATTAACCCCTTAAAATATTAAGAATCCTACCCTATCTCCACTGTTTAAAAGCTAAGCCGAGGTACATATATATATAACCTTGTATATATATAATATACTGTGACTGGACTTTAAAGAAAAAAAATATATATATATAATCACGTGAGAAATTAATAGTGGTAGTAATTCAATTTGTGAATTAGAGGATAAATTGATGGATGGCGCCCTAAATAAGTATTTCCATCAACAAAAGAGAATTCTTATAACAATGAAATTATAATGAAGAAGTTTGAGAACACCCTTTAGATGTTGAGTACTGACATTAGCATTGGAATGCTAGTATACGCAGGTCGTGCTTTGGAATGTTAAAACAGGTGTACTTACGTAACTGGGTAACTGGGTCACTGTCACGATAGTTTATCAGACGTCAGGGCAGTTCACGTAAAGATACACTATTGAAAGACAGATTAATAAAATAAACTGTAAATTGTAAAGTAAGTAAAGAAAAGTCGTCACAAATCATGTAAAGAACATCTTATAGATCCTCTTTGTCACCTAGCAAACTTATCTCTCTCAACAGGCCAGTTTCCAGATATATTAAAAACAGCAATTATAAAGCCCATATATAAAAAAGGCCCCAAAGACAACGTAGAGAACTACCGACCAATATCCCTCCTATCACCTATATCCAAAATCTTAGAGAAAATTATGTTTAACCGACTGTCATCATTTCTGACTCACTGTGATATAATAACAGAACACCAACATGGCTTCATAAAAGGAAAATCAATTGAAACTGCAGTCCATAAATTCAATGAGCACGTTGTACTTGATTCAGGACAAAGTTGCATGGCTCTATTCCTAGATTTATCTAAAGCCTTTGACATATTGGATCATGATCTGCTACTAATGAAATTAGAAAACTATGGGATGAGAGGGGGCAACCTAAAACTGGTTAAAATCATACATCTATAATCGTAACCACGTAGTTGAAATTTCTTATCCAAACAAAAAGAACCGTACTCTTGAAAAACACATGTCTGGAAAGAAAATATCACAATATGGGGTCCCTCAAGGCTCAGTCCTTGCTCCCCTTCTTTTCATACTTTTTATCAATGACCTACCACTAAATAACGATTCTGAACTCACCACCCTGTTTGCGGATGACACAAACATTCTGCTAACTGGAAAAAATCAAATCCACCTTAAGAGCAGTATCGAAACAGTGACACAGCAACTCTTAAATTGGTTCAGTATAAATGGCCTCATACTTAATGTAAGCAAATCAATAGCAATATCCTTCCACCATAAAAGGAATAAAAATCCCTCAAAGCCGACCATTACATTTGAAAACTCCATTACCTATGCTCCGTCAACAAAATTCCTGGGCATAATCATAGACGAACACCTGACCTGGAGCCCCCATATCGAAGAAATAAGTAAGAAATTAGGAAAATTTGTATATGCAATCTACCACATCAAAAAAGTCACAAACCCATCCATAACCAGATCTCTTTACTTTGCACATGTACATAGCATTATCAGATACGGGATCATTTTTTGGTGTAATAGCACCAAAAGCACATCAATATTTAGGTTTCAGAAAAGAATCGTTAGAATCCTACATGGAGCAAAAAGAACAGACTCATGTAAGCCTATCTTCAAAGCCTTGCAAATTATGCCTCTACCAACTATTTATATATTTGAACTATTATTATTTGTTAAAAAACACATAAACGACTACACCAGAATCGAAAGCATCCATAACCACAACACTAGGAACAAATCCGACCTATCTATCCCCCCTCACAGTACATCCTTATTCCAGAAAGGACCAACATATAACGGAATTCACCTATTTAACCACTACCACAATATCTGAAAGACATAAAATGTGCAAACAAATTTAAAACCACACTAAAGAAATACTTGCTTGAATCATGCTTTTATAGTATTGAGGAATATTACAACTTCAGCTCCATTCCTACTGTAACATCAATAAGCTAAGATTGATCCCAGAAGGTATCTAAGTCACCGATATCTGCTTGTAAATATCCTGTAATTAGAACTCGTAGTCTTCTCTTTTTATTATCTTTCTATACTGTATATATAACTATATGTTCACCTGTCTCATATCATCTTGTATGATCAAAAGACATAAATAAATAAATAAATAAAATATCTGAGTGTCATTCGGTGCATTCTGACATAGTGCATCACAACAATATTCGTTGTAAAGATTAAGTGATTAAATGTTTTTGGCAAATCAAAGAAAGTTGATACCCAAGAAGCAAGAAACCATTTGGAGTTCCTAGCAAATGAACACAATATGCTAGCTGTGGCTTTTCTGAAAGATTTAAATGCACTAATACTGAGCTACAAGGAAATGGGAAATTAATATAATTATGATCTGAAACAAAGTGTTTCTTCTTTCCATTGCAAGCTGGATATCTTTGAACAAAGACATGGTAATGCAAATATTTATTCACTTTCCAACTATTTTTTTTAATATAATAATAATTCTGAAACAGACATGGCAGTATTTTCAAATTTTATGTCAGATCTGAAGAAGGAATTTGCAGCAAGATTCCAAGACTTTGCAGAGATAGAGAAGTTGTTGTAATTCTTAAAATCACCTTTTGAAGTTACTCCAGAATGGACAGATGTGGTTCCAAAATTGTTCCGCCTTTCAAAGCCTTTACTTTAAATGGAGACAATAGACTTGCAGGAAGATATTTCCTTGAAAATGTATAAAACTGAATCTGCCAAAGAATTTTGGAGTAAACATATCCCAGAAAAATATGGAAATTGCAAAACATTAGCCATATATCTGGCTACTATGATTGGGCCCACATATGTTTATGAAACTTCATTTTCAAAAATGAATTTTCTGAACAACAAATAATAAGATTAACAGCCGCACAGCTTGGACACTCTTTTCATAAGCTGCTCCCCACTTGCACCAAACTTTAGAAAATTGGCTCAGGACAGCAAATGTAATTCCTCCCATTGATTTTTAATACAAATATGCCTATTTATTATATATCATATTATTTTGTGAGTGAAAATAAAAATAAAATTTTTTAAGGAATAAGTTATGAGGTTTGTTTCTGGTCCAAACCTAAAAATTTTTAAAAGTATCTGGACCCCACCTAAAATTACTTGCCAACCCCTGATCTATCCCATGATTTTCGAGAGATGGGATCTGACACAGCACTGTGATCGAGAAAACAAGCAAGCGCTACAGCACCTCTGCTATGGTACCATGATTATTTGCTGATGTCCCTGATTCAACAATAGCACATGATCAAGAGATTGTTGTATCCTTGCCATCTTGGCTTGATATTACACTTATTTGCATTAATGTTGCTGCACATGTTGCTTTGTGGCTGGCTATTCTGCAGTTGGTTTTCATGTGTTAAAATTATATGTATCCTTGTAAAAATTACTCTGCTTATATATATGTCAGATGATCAGCAATATCCCGCAGAAGTTCCAAGGATGGTTGCAAACCCATCAGGCCCCAACTCTCGAAAATAGAGGCATAGCTACTTTTCATTTTAAATTTAGCATCTTCTGGTGAAATGTGTAAGAAACCCTGTGATCATATCATACACTAAATTGCAGCATACGGTTATGAATATTGTGGGATTCCACTTTTATTCTAAACATATGGTAAGTGTTCAATAAGTTTCATTTTTCTGATTGAGCTTAAGTCTGAAAATTTTTAGTTACCACCATTAGTTTAATTAATTAAGATAGGTTAAAACTGCAATCATTTCACAATTGTTCATGCATGCTTTTTATAAAACACTAGTCACCTTATAAGTAAAATCGTATTAAATGAATAAAACTTAAAAATGACATTGTAAAAACTTTTTTGGAGTCAATGACATGTTTCAGACTCAATAGTCGACCTTTAGCTATAGAAAAGATAATATAACAAAAGCTGAGATTACCAGAAGTGTAATAGTTGTGGTTCTGTTACCTAGTGCTTAGAGTAGACCTACCTGTAGTGATCACGCTGCTTGTCCTGTTTCTATGCCGGCACATGTGATAGAAGTGAGAGTAACATTTACGTGGTTCCATTTACAGAGTTTAAAAAGTGAATTGTAAGAATTGATTACTTCGTTGAGTGTATTCTGTTTTCTTTTATAAATAACATAATAAATGTAAAAGCTGATAAAGGAAATACATTAATATTAATGGAGAAAATGACTACATAGCGTCATTGATACTGCAATACATCGTATGTAAAAAAGTTGCTATTTTAATTTTAGTGCTTTTGTGATCAAAATGATCAGACCTACCTTCTTGTAAGAATGTAGATCTGATCATTATGATCACAAAAGCACTAAAATTAAAATTGCAAGAAGGTAGGTCTGATCATTTTGATCACAAAAGCACTAAAAATAAAATGGCAATTTTTTAAATACGACGTATCGCAGTATCAATGACGATAGATAAAACATTGTCATTATTAAATAGAACAATCTTCAAGAACTAGATCCTACAGAAAAATTCCAAAAAGTGTTTAAACTAGCAATAAATGAATCTGATCTTATACTAACCAAACAAGAAATAAGAGAAGCAATAACAATGAACCCTCAAGCCCCTATGCCTAGAGCTCAAATGAAAATACATAAAAACAACAATCCAATTAGACCAATAGTGAATTTCAGGAAAGGATAAACATATAAAATGTTGATTAAGTTATCGAAACTACTAAAAGACGAGATACAATGAAAAACAAATCACTGTCAGGAATTCAATTCAAGCAGCAGAAGCTCTTAACAAAATTCACATTAACAGAAACTCTAAATTAATTTCACTAGACACAACAAATTTATCCAACATCCCTACTGATGCTGCTATAGAAAGTGTGGTAGAGGAACTGAACAAAGCCAAGGAAATAAACGAATTGTAAACCAAATAAAAAAGTTATTAACCATCACAATGCAACAAAACTAGTTTAAATTTAACAACACATTCTACAGCCAGGAAAATGGACTAGCTATGGGTTCCCCCTTATCCAGCATCCTTTTTGAAATTCTCCTTCAAAATTTAGAAGAGAAACCTGATAAAAAGGTCATAAAAAACAATAGCATAATCAAATATGTACCTAGGTATGATACATAGACGACTGATTAATCATGACCAATAACGAAGATACAGAAAGGATTCGCATAGAATTCAACTAAGTCAGCTTAACCTAGAATTCACCAAGGTAGAAGAATAAACAGCAAAATATTTTTTTTTTTGTATATCCATAGAATGAATTAGACACTGACTACTTTTCAGTGTCTACCAGAAAGACACACATAACAACAAGATAATAACCAATAATTCAAACCACCATATGAACCACAAGACAGCGGCCATAAATTCTCTGACATACAGATTAGTAAATATGCCCATATCTAAAGGAAATTACAAGAAATAACTACTAACAATAAAACAGCCACAAACAATCGGTTACCAGTAAGTTAGGTAAACAAACAAATCAACAAAAACAAAAGAAAAAGGTACATCAAACAGACTCAAACGATAACAATAACAATAATATTAACACCTACCTACAGTGTGTCCCACGCAAGAGTTGGCCAATGACGCGGGTTCCTGCGGCGCGGCGGGCACAGCTCCAACTCCCGAGCGATCGGGTGAAATATCTACGCTAATGAAGCCGCGATCGGTGTTATGATTCAGGTTCTCACATTTACAGTTGGAATTGCAATGAAAATAACCACGTACCTCATCACAAGAGATGTTGGAAATCTCCTCCTCTTGCATCCACACAATACTGGCAACTTTTTAGGAAATTTTCTTTCACGCGCATAAGTTCAGCTTCCGAGACAGAATTAATTTCTCTTCTGATATTGTCTTTAAGTTATTCTAATGTGTGTGGGTTTGATCTAATTTCTGTTCAGTAAGTACGCGCCGCTTGGTCCCTCGTTTACTAGATCGAGAATCGAACCGTTTCCCGAAGTTTGCTTACAAGTTTTCCCACGGCTTCTCTGCTTGGAGGACGTACACCTGGGAATTTTGCTAAAAACCGACGTCTTGCGTCCTTGCAAGATGATGTAATAAATCACATATGTTTTTCTTTGTGAGAACCTGAACCATTACACCAACAGTGGGCTTTATTAGCGTAGATATTTCACCCGTTTCCTTTTTAATGTACGGGAAGTTGACCTATACACTTTATTTTTCAAGTTTCTCCATAAATAATATTCACATACTGTTAGAAGAACTTAAAGACAATATCACATAGGCCTATCACAAGAGAAATCAACTTTGTCTCGGAAGCTGAACTTATGCGCGTGATAGAAAATTTCCTAAAATGGTGTCAGTGTTGTGTGGATGCGAGAGGAGAGCATTTCCAACATCTCTTGTGATGAGGTACGTGTTTATTTTCATTGTAATTTTAACTGTAAATGTGAGAACCTGAATCATAACACCGATCGTGGCTTCATTAGCGTAGATATTTCACCCGATCGCTCGGGAGTTGGAGTTGTGCCCGCCGCGCCGCAGGAACCCGCGTCATTGGCCAACTCTTGCGTGGGACACACTGTACATTAACACAATATGGAAAAAAAAGAAATATACATGACATTTGAATACATGGATAAAAACATACCATAAGATTACGATCATATTTAAGAAACATAATATAAACCATATTTATAAGTTATTTGTAGGCCTAATTGAAAATTTATGTACCACAATGCATGTCATGTTGTAGGCTATATAGCCCCTTAAGGTGAGCTTTGCTCGTAGGGGTTTTCTTACAATAAATAAATAATAATAAAAACATTGCTTTTAAAACTACTAGTAATCTTAAGAGCAAACTGAACACATTCAAATAAGAAAATAACAGTTTTAATAATACAGGTATTTATTCATTGAAATATAGAACATGATGTAATAAGGAATATGTAGGTATAAAATTTAAAGACAGATACAAAGAACACATTAGTGATTTCAGATACATCAGAGAAGGCCAGTCTAATTATGCCAAACACCAGTTTGCCAATAACCACATGAAATCTTGTATGGAAATATTACACACAGAAACAAAAGGAAATAAAATTAATGTCCGGGAAGAGCTCAAAATTTATAAAAGAAAACAGATCACACTCAGCAAAGTAATCTTTTCTTACACTCCACTTTTCAAACTCTGTAAATGGAACCAGTAAATGTTACTCTCAGTTCTATCACATCCGCCAGCATAGAAACAGGACAAGTAGCGTGATCACTACAGGTAGGCCTACTCTAGCAAATGCCTATGGTCAAGCAAACTCAGCCTACGCAGCAACCTGAGTGCTTAACCAGCTGACGGAAGACGAGAAAGAAAACTTCCCTACAGCATCTAACCTATTAGCCAGTCATTTCTATGTTGATGATCTTTTGGCTTCCTTCAAAACTGAAGATGAAGCTATACACATCGTCAAAGAACTGTCATTACTCTTGAAGGCAGGAGGCTTCAACCTAACTAAATTCTCTTCTAACTCAACTAAAGTATTAAACACTATACCCATTGAGAAGCACTCCACAGCTAATCTGACCCAGTTGGAGGAGCAAGATACTGTTAAAACTCTTGGACTTCACTGGAACCCGAAGCTAGATGCCTTGCAATATAGCGTAAAGGAACTACCCATGGCTACTACCAAACGCCAGATTTTGTCAGCTATATGCACTCTATATGATCCCTAGGGACTCATCTCACCCATTATTGCGACCGCTAAAACCATTATGCAGCAGATATTGTTAGCCAACACAGGGTTGGGACCAGAAGGCGCCTACACACATACAGCAAGCCTGGCAAGACTTATACTTACAACTGCATGTGTTACAGAACTATAGAATACCCAGAAATGTCTTGATAGCTAATCACATACAAGCAGAATTACATTTCTTTTGTGATGCTAGTGCTAAAGTATACGGTGTAGCTTGCTATGTTAGAACCATAGACAGCAAACAGCAAGTGCACACTAGTTACTAACTAGTAAATCAAAAGTAGTGCCCTTGAAGCTAATTACATTACCTAGACTAGAGCTTTGTGCGGCGCAACTGGCGGCTCAATTGTTTTCGAAACTTAAGGAATCACTGCAAATATTCATTGACAAAACATACCTCTGGACAGATAGTCTTATCACATTGCATTGGATAACACAGCAATCTCAAAAGTGGAAAACTTCTGTTGCCCATAGAGTAGCCCAAATACAGCAACTAACTGAAAATTGCATATGGAGGCATGTGCCTTCTCAGCTAAACCCTGCTGATATCATTACTAATCCTATTCCACTCACAAATTGCAGCATAATAACTTATGGTGGTCAGGACCTCAGTTCCTACACAATGAAGAATGCCACTGGCCTACCACACCAGACACGCCACTGAACCAAGAAAAGTTGGAACTACGCAGTAAAGCCCAAGTCTTCACAGCATTGAAAGGTGAAGACAGCTATCTATGCAGGTATTCCACATGGCATAAGCTCTTGAGAATAACCTCTCTCATCTTACGATTTAAGCACAACTGTCTCAACAAGGCAGATAGAACCACTGGCCCGCTCACGCTCTCAGAAATGCAGTGTGCCCATGACGTTATTATACGAAAAATGCAACATGAATCATTTAGTAAAGAGATCACTGACATCAGTCAAAGTAAATGTACATCACGTGGAAGCACGCTACTTTCTCTTCACCCTTATCTTGATAAAGAGAACCTGCTTCAAGTGGGAGGAAGATTACATCATTCTAACCTAACCCATGAGGCAAAACACCTATTAATATTACCATCTAAGTTAAGCATTATGTTTCAGCTTTTATAATTAGAGACATGCATCTCAAAAACCTACATGAAGGGGCCTGAGGTAGGCCTATGCTGTTAGGCAGAAATGTTGGCCTATCAGGGGAGTTCAGACTGTCAAATCAGCGCTTAAAGGATGTCTTGTATGTTATAAACATAATCCTATTGGTGCCAAGCAGATTATGAGAACTCTGCCAGAGCCCAGGGTCACCATCAAGCGAGCTTTTGAGAGCACTGCTGTCGACTTCGTGGGACCTATTACACTCATGGCTACATCAGGTAGGAGTAAAATAACCTACAAAGCCTACTTAGCAATCAGTGCTTTAGTTGGGCCGGTACGCACCGGTACTGCGTACCAGTATAAAATTATTTTCCTTCTACCATACCGGGAAAAATATGTGCTCCGGTACGTCGTACTGGCAGTACAGGAACGAAATTGTACTAAAATACTTATTAAATGTCTAATTCAATACAAAAAATTACAAGCACTATTAAATTCGCCAGAGATATGCGTTCTAATCTTCACCTTCGTGCGCATTTCTACAGTTACTTTCTCCTTAGATCACATGTTGGCTAGCCACCTTGTTTTCATAAAATGTGTGGGACCACCACTAGACGTTTTTGATCCTGCTCCATACGTCAGGTCATGACTACAAGGAGGCAATAGATCAGCAGAACAAACTGCATGCAGAAAATGTCAACCGAAGGATTACATTCAGTATGAGGCGATATGGAAAATTTTGAAGTAAGATGAGTACCCCCAAAAAATATTTTCCAACTAAAGCACTGGTAGCAATGCATATATGCCTATGTACCAAAGCTGTGCATATAGAGCTAGTCACTGCAGCCACGTCTGAAGCATTCACAGCCAGGGGCGGATCCACGGGGGAGGAAATGGGGGAAATTTCCTCCCCCAAAATTTGTAACATTAAGCGCAGATTATTCTAATAAATTTTGTAAAGACAACATAACCCAAATACTTAAATTAAAACAATGACATTCATTATTTTGAAATACATTTGCAATAAAATGCTGAAATGTTCATTTTGATTTCAAATGTCAACTGGGAATAATTAATTTTTATGAGTAAAAACTTCCCTCTCTACTTTGGTTCCCCCCCCCCCCCCCCAAAATGTCTCTCTGGATCCGCCTCTGTTCACAGCATCATTGCAGAGATTCATTGCTCGCAGAGGCATACCATCCCATTTCTATTTGGATAATGGCAGAAATTTTATTGGAGCTGCCAATGAAATCAAAGATTCTTATGAGAAATTGCATTCAGAAGATGGATCTTCTGAAATTTCTAATTTTGCGACTCAGAAAGGCATTGAGTTCCACTTTCTTCCACCTTGCGCTAGTCATTTTTCTGGACTGGTTGAGTGCAGTAACAGAAGTATGAAGACATTGATGTATAAGACCATGAAAAATACTGTATATACATATGAGGAATGCTACACTCTACTGTGCCGAATTGAAGCCATCATCAACAGCTGCCCTCTGACGCCTATGAGCAGTGACATCAACGATGTGCTGGCTTTAAAGGCCTGGACATGTTTTGATTGGCGTTCCATTAACCTCACTTCCTAGCCCAAGTTTAGAGCATCTTCCTATGTCCAGACTGTCACGTTACCAGCTTGTAGAACAAAAGCTCAGCTCATTTGGTCACGCTGGACTCGTGAATATTTAAATACGCTCCAGCAACGCCAAAGAGCTCCCTAACATTGAAAGAGAACAATTAGTTATTTTAATGGTTGATAATGTGCCCCCTATGTGCTGGCCACTTGAGAGGATTACAGATAGGCCTACCCATCCAGGCCCGGATGGTAAAGTTCAAGTAGTTACATTGAAGACTCCTACTTCTACTCTTGAACGTTCAATTTCAAAGATTTTCCCAGTGCCTTTAGCTGAAACTTTTGATTTTTTGGCCGAGGGGCCATACTTTCAAGGTTAAAGAATCCTAAAACCCACTTTGTAAACCAGGATTCAAATTGTAATGTTTTTTAATGTACATTTTCATGGTGTATTAAGATTTGTAATCAATGGTTTAGCTATTAATGAAAATATTCTGTTATCGATTCTTATATCAAAACTGTATTTAAACACACATTAACAAAGATAAACATTGTATTGTATCTTATTATATGATGCTTGTGATTTTTAATATATTTATATTGTGTTTTCTCTGTGTTTCAGAGAATTGTTTTAATCTAACTGTGTGAAGAATTAGAACTTTCCGGAAATTTCCGGCATAGCCTTAATTGATTTATGAATGCACACTTGTAAAATTTTCACTGCCCGTCTGAATGCAATTTGTTTGACATATCACTCTGCTTTCAACCACCATAGGCGAAAGGCCTTAAACTCAAATCATATTACCAGAATTTAAAAATCTAAAGTCCTTCATAAGTTAATTTCCAATTACAAAATAAAAAAACTCGGGCGATGCCGGGCCTTTTAAGCTAGTAGATATATATACATACACATACTATATATATATATATATTAACACACTGGATCCAAGAAACCACTTTCATCATCCCTGTAAAGATAGTGTCTAAATTCTACAAAAAGTTCATAGTGATGATTAGTGATGGGAAAATTATACAGTTATAATAATTTTAAAATACTCGAAAAAAGAAAACCTGAGAAGAATTTGCAGGTTTTAAAAATATGGAATCTGAAAATCTTTGAAGGTGATTGTATAGTAACAAACATTTAAAAAATTGTATTTATTAAAGAAATAAATTAATGTGCATTTAGAAAAATTAGTAAAGAAATATATTTAAAAAATTGGTGTAGACCTGGCTCTCTTAGGACAAGAAGGTCCACAACTCAAGGTAGCAGGAGCTGAGAATCCCCATCACCCTCCATCCCTTTTTTGATACCGGATTCAGCATCTGCAGGGGATGTGTGGAGGGGCTCCATTTCTTCCTCGTCGTCTTCGTTCATTACAGTTATCTTGTTCAAACAGTTCCCCTGGCAGTTTTGGCATATAAAGGGGAACAGATATACAGAATGCTCTTATCGAAGTCACTGGTCAAACTCAACTTTGTGGGGACCGTTAGGATGTCTCCCCACTCTATTGATATATATTCAAGCGATTCTGTGCTGCCCTATCTTGGCTGTTATAAATGCCTTGCCGAACTGCTTGAGAAGTTGCTTCACCACCATGATCTAATGATGCCTCGACCCTCTGAATTCTTGTGGTCCACTGGCTCCTGTTCTGGCGTGTGGGAAGCCACGCGTCCTAGCAGACATTTGGATTGGCTCATGGGGAGAGCTACCTTGTCTTGTCTTGTCACTCTCCCTGGTGGCCGGAGCCTCTCATCTCTGGATGCCTTCTTCACCATCTTCGACCAGATATGATATACGCTCATTGCCAGTTGTGGTTATAGTGGTGAGAATGTATAAACCAAAAGGAAATATTATCTGTATAGGGGTGCTTTGGTGGTCTTCTGGCTCATTATTCTGTGTGCCATTATAGGACACGCCATTGTAGACCAAAGTTATCTTCCCCAGTGTTTAATATTGTGATGTAGAGATACCCACCCTTTCTCAGTAAGCCCATATTTATGTGCTGGGTCATCTATTAAATCTAACGCTATAAGACGATTTCCTATGGTGTAGCAAGAGTTCGTAATCACTTATATCTAAAATTGAACAAAAACGTTGGTGCATCAAACTTTATTCAAGTAATAAGGTATATTGTTTAATGTAATTTAAGAGAATAGAAAATATTCTTTAAGAATATGTGATTTTTTGTATTGTTTATTGAAATTTGTTAAATTGTACAACAAAATGGACAGTGTAATAACGTAACCAGCAATGTTTGTTTAATCTCATGTTCAAGTATCATTAAGGTTGATGATGCATAATGTTTCCTTGATATTACTTTACTGGTATTTTGATGTGATATGTATTGCTATAACCATTTCTCGATATATATACACACATAGTATTTTTCTCTTTTCTGGGATGGGAGGCCATGACGTTTTTCGTCACATTCTCTCTGTCTTCACGTGTTCCCTTTTCATATAATTTGTTCTAGAAAAGTCCCCTAGCCTGCACACTGAAGTTTTGCACGATGCTTTTCTTATCTGCATTTCCACTGTGATGAGTGTCTGTACACGAGTGAAGTGCTGTGGTCATGGCCGGAGTTTTCTCATCTGTTGTGGGGATTGAATTTTGTTGCATTATGTGAGTTTGTATTTAATTATTATATTGTGTGACGATGCCCATCAGACGGTTGGGACTTCTTTATGTAAGTATTTGCTTGTCTTCGCTATGGAAATGTAATCGAACCGAGTAAGCCTTATAAGTGTGCGGTTATGAATCAGTATAGATTGGCGTTGTCAATCAGCCTAGTATTGCTGTAGTTGGCCTTCTTCACTTAAAATTTATGATTACGCGACTTGCCTGTATTAAAGTGTGTAAGTGGCTTATCCACATCTGTTAAAGGTTTCATATGATCTAATGTTGATGTTATTAGTTTAGTTTGATAATGCAATACTTAAGTTCTTGTGTTAACACCCTTAACTGGATGTACCTTTAGAATGTTTAGGAAGTGCCACGTGTTATGATTGATTAGTATGTTGCACTATTAATACATAGGCCTACTTATTTTTGACATTTGGGCATGTCCATGAGAATCGGGACAAAACCTTAATTTTTAAAATTATTACTTTTTTCTAACAGCAATATTGTTTTCAGAAGTTAAAAGTTTTATAGAATGAAGGTAGCATTATATTTCTTGTATTAAACCTGTATTTGTTTGTAATTTGAAAGGGATCCCACTATTATGATGGGAGATCTAATGGCTTCTTTTTAGGTCTGTTTCCCATCAGTATTTTGTGCTTATGTATTAATATATAGAGGATACAAAATTATTGGAAAATATATTATCAACGTATTAGAGAAGCAAACATATTATTCATGCTGTAAATATATATTGTATTACGCTTTTTATTAAGACTTCAAAGGTACATAGCACCCTGAAACGCGAGTTTCCAGAAACTTTGAAACGTTGTTATTAAGGTATTCTTATTTAGTTTATAGAAACAAAAAGTTAATTACATTTCATACTTGATTAAGAAATATTAGCATTGATTTGAGTTTCCATGCATAACCTAGGAGTCTTAATTTTATTTTCAATTTGTGTGACATGAGTTAAAATTGATGCATTCTGAGCACAGTCAAATACAGACTTTAACATAAAAGTAAAAATAAAACTAGCCTTTCATAAATACCTAATTTATAGGTAAATTGTTACCATAGTTACTTTTCATTAAAATTTTAAATTTAGGACTTATGGATTATTTTTCAGCCATGCCTTTAACTGCATCAGAAAAAATTAAAAGGCGGAGACAGAAGTTAAACGATGAGGGAAATTATCTATAATAATGAGAGGAAGTGTTTGTCTCTTTGTGTGCGATGCCCAGCGAAATCTACTGCAGAGATCTGGAATTTGAAACATAGATGGACTGAAGGGTGACTGAATGACAAATGACAAATGACAAATGTAACGTGAGCTACAAACAGGCAGTTGTTTTATGTCACATAAATTGTATTTATTTATTTTTTTGGAAATTACACATTATTTTAATATTCATATTTAAAACATAACATACCATTAAAGCAATACATGCATTTATTGAGCCATTAAAAGAGCAGGAATTGCTTACTTAAATCATAGGTTTAAATACCATGTCCATTTTCTGTAACGTGAGTTACCAAATTTTGAAACACATAATTTTTGCATTTGTGATCCAGAATTTAATCGAAGCATTCCATTTATTATAAGTTTTACTCATATATTTTTGGAGACTTACGCATTTTTTGGAAATTATTTAATAAGAGTTTAACAAGTAAGAATGAATCAGATTGATAGGAACGTGAGTTACCATGGACAGACCCATTTGCTGGCCAGTAATTTTCATTCTGTCCATTCTAGTATGACCATTACTGACGTATACATACTATTACTCCAGTTGTAATTAGAGTCAAGTTGTTATATTTAATATCAATGTAAAGCTTACCACGCAAATTTTTCACTTGGTCCAGCAATTACCTAACGTATTTACATCAATTTAGAATGTAGTTGAATATAGTAAATTCAATTCAACTTGGAAATTTATGACATGTTTGTCGTATGGTAATCGTATGTGGAAAAATTAACAGATTATGTGACTAATTTAAAATCCATGCTGGAGAAGAAATTATTTACATTTCGGTAATGCATTTGTTTTTTTCCTTTAAAAAGAATTCAGAATTTAACGAAATTGAATTGGATTGACCAGAAAGAAGTATGATTATAATAGTGTGGCAATGAAAACTCTATTTCAAATCCCAGCCAAGATAAGAACTATGGCGGATTGTGTATCCGGCCACCATATTTTAATTTCCAGTGCGCGGCTGGAGATTTGTTTAGTTTCTTGTCTCGTCCTGCCCTCTAGCGCTTGGCAGTGGTGGCTAGCTTTAGTGTCTGGTTCAGTAGAACGATAGTGGCTACGAGACAGTGTTGATCGTCTTCAGGGATGCTGGCCTCTGCTCTTGGTGAGTGTATGGAAAATCACCTGTATTTTAGATATGTGCCTTCCGCACAGAGTTAAATGTCCACTCAAGTATTTCACATAATTAAGCTTATGTATGTCCTAAAATGCTAATTACGCACCTTAAGTGCCATTGTCTTCGACGCCAGATGCCACGTACAATTATATAGTTTTCTGCTAGGTCTTGCATTTAATTAAATTTGTGTCATTCTATTACTTAGGTCTGCCCTATCTGTGTCCATCATGGATATCTCTTGGTACCACTGTTCTTTTCTTACCATCAAGCTTTTTGTGTAGCATGATCACCGTTATCTTGGCTAACATCGGTATGCCGTCCTGGTATAGGGCGTTTCTGAATTAGTTTCTCGAAGCGTTCTACGTAGCAAAAAATTCACTGTCTTGGTACGGATAAAATCTGTTCTCTAAATTGTTCTTGTCATAGAAAGGTTATTGCGGGCCTGCTGTTAATTCTGTATTCTCCCTGTTGGAAGTTCGGCCATGATAGTAATATTTATTAAATATTTGTTCAAGTAATTTTCTCTCTCACGGTACGGCTGGATGCGTAAGTGGTGTACCCTGCAGCATTATGTTAGATCCCAAATATTTTTTTTGTAAGTCAAGAAATGGACTTCGTATCCAGTATAATTATAGTCTTGCATACCTGTAATTCAATAATTATCTTCATGGCTGTATTAAGAATAGTTAATATTTTTGTTTATACAGCTTCATTTTCTGCTAGAAATTTCGGCCACAGTAGTCATTCTGCTCTTAGTCTTGTGGCTTTATGGTAAACATTTTTCATTTTTTGGAACGTTATAAGAATTTAATTCCTACCTATATATATATATATATATGTATGTATATAATCTTGTCTTTTGGAAATATACCAGCATTATTCTATATTTGCAAAGAAATAGGCCTTACATAAATTTTTCTTGTGGCAATCATTTAAAGATTTTTCTTAGGGCATCCTATATGAGTATATTAATTAAAATTTTGTATAGTAAAAGATATCTTTAAAACATTCACATTTTTCGATCTGTATAAGAATTTAATTCCTACCTATATATAAATATGTATATAATTTTCCCTCTTGGAAATATACCAGAATTATTCTATATTTGGATAGAAGTAGGCCTAACATAAATTATTCTTGTGGCAATCATTTAAAGATTTACCTAGTGTTCGTGCAAGCAACACTACGATAAGTCCACTGTGCTCACCCTCTTTTATTACTTTATGTAATTGGTCCTCCACCTAGTTCCAGAGGCTAATCATCCTTTAATTATTTTATTATTTCCTGTGTGACCCAACATATTGTTCCTATCGCACCGGATTTATGTCCTACCCCAACACCTAGGGCATCCTATATGAGTACCGTATATTAATTAAAATTTGTTGTAGCCAAAGATATCTTTAAAACATGTTTTTGGAACTGTATAAGGATTTAATTCATATATATATAATCTTACCTTTTGGGAAATATTCTAGCTTTATGCTATATTTGTATAAAAGTAGGCCTTACATAAGTTATACTAATTGGACAATGATGTAATGAGTTACCTAGGGCATCTTACAGATATACATATATGCTGATATATTATCTGTTCTTATATGTTTGATATATTGATCAGGATTGGGTACGGTTTGATAGGAATGTGGAAGTGCACCTTTGACATAGTATTCAAGTATAAAATTCATTCTGTTTGCCTTTGTATTTGCAAATGTTCAAGGAATTCGACTAGAGTTTTGTGATGGTAGGCCTATATATTAGCCAGATTTGTGGGTATTATCATATCTTTATTCAGTGTTCTTATTTAAAATTGTTTTTATATTATATTTTGTTCAGCTTCATTAAAATCTCTTGTTATTGGATATATATATTTGTTATTGGATTTTTCAGTTCCGGTTCCGGTTCCGGCTAGACGCAGTTTGGCATAGTGCGCTCTTGGAAACCATAATTTAGGGTTTTCTAGCTTGAATTTCATAGTGATTTGTGTCCTAAAGTGTCACCTTTAGTTCGATGTGCTCACGGAGTTATTAGTGTTCCGGGGCGTTTCACTATTGTTCTGTAAGGAACTCATACAAGTGTTGCGGCTTGACTGTTGATTTCAGTTGTGCCATTTTAATCTCTGACGTCACTCCAGTGTCCTAGGCCAGCGGTCACTACCATAGAGGTTGTAAAAGCCGCATGGCCGGCGCAGACGCTAAGACAAGATACATTGTACTTCTCTAACATGGATCTCTTAAATCCAAACTCACATGACCTTAGAGATGATGCCGTGTTAAACAATCGCTCCTTGAACACCATCATCAACGTCCTTACTAAGGACCTAGAAGAGGCGAACAAGACCATTTGGCAACTTCAATGGGAGAATAATGCTCTGAAGGATAAATTAAGATCCTTTCAAAACGATAACTGGAGAGTAAATACTCACAAATCCCCATCCGTTGTGCCATCTTTGCCGACTCATAGCATTGTGACAGCCAATCGCTATGCAGCGATTGCTCCAAAAGACGACAGAACGAAACCCGAATCTTCATTCAACCCTAAACTTAATAGAAAAGCTAACAACTCTGGCCAAATTCTCAACAAACCACAACAACATAGAAAGAAAATTGGCTGCGGAAAAAAGAAAGTTATATTGCTAGCCGACAGTCATGGACGTGGCATTGCCGAGAGACTATCAAACAAATTAACCTCTGATTTTGAAGTTTGCAGTGTAATTAAACCCGGAGCCATGACACGGGATGTTCTTAATACCCAAGCCAATTTGCAGAGCGAGGATCACCTAATAATCATGACTGGATCAAATGACATTGATGACTCCACTATCAATACAGTCAGCGAAATCCTGTCATTTGCACATACCATTAAAGGAAATATCACTGTAGCTGAATTACCTCCCAGACATGACCTGCCTTCCAACTCTCCTGCTCATGCTAAAATACAAACTATAAATAGAGGGATCAACAAAATTTCTCTCCGCTTCCCTAATATAGATGTCCTCCATGGATCTGCACTCAGGAGACATCACTTTACACAACACGGCCAGCATCTCAACTCCATAGGGAAAGATCTATTAACTGAACAATTTGCCAAAAAAGTATTGTTTACCAGAGCAGATTGTCAACGCGTTGAAAAAAGTATTCCAATGCTGAACACTAGCTACAGTCTTCCAGTATCCATCACTACGGATAGCTTGTCCTCAGAACCTATTCATATTCTACAAATTAAGACTAACCCACTCATTAAGGAGTCTGAGACGAAGCAATCCTTAGACCACCAAGACTACTGTATGTTATCACCAGGGTTAGGATTTTTAGGTGCAAATTTTATATGAAAAAAGGAAGGGAAAAGGTGCTAAAATAAGGTAAAAAAGGGGACAAAAAGGTGCTATTTTACTCAAGTAATTCAAAAAAATCTATCAACAGTTATTGAGTTGCGAAAAAACACATCAAATCATCACTCACCAGAAGCAGTAAAATACAGGAAGCTGTTGTACTTCAAGACATTGAGCATCTCTACATTTTAAAAAATAAGCCTGTTTCTATTAGGACATAGAATGTCTTTGTACATGCTAAAGCTTCTTTCGACATCCACAGAAACCAGTGGGGCAAAATTTGTATTCACTCGGAATGGCAACTCTACACATGTGGAAAATTCCTCAACATCCGGATTTTTCTGAAGACTAGACTCAAGTTTGTCTTTAGCAAAGCCCTCTAACTGGTCCCTCACTGAAGTGAAAATATCCCATTGTTTTTCCTTTTCGAGACCTTGTTCTTCCAATTGTTTGATAGCTGCAGTCAAGTACTTGTAACCATGGACACAAAATAGTTCTGTCTCCAAATTCTGTACTTTTTCCGGTAGCAGAAGTTGTTGGGCCTTGGAAATCGCACCTGCATCTGCTGGATCCAATGAAAGCACAAAATCCTTAATCTTGTCAAAATTCTCACACAACATAACAGCACACTGAATCCATGATCCCAGCGAGTAATGACCGGGAATTTTGGAAGGAAGAGGCCAGTGATTTCCTTGTAGGCAACCACACGACTCGGAGCTTTCTGTAGAATCTTCTTCAGGGCAGAGATGTATTCATTTGCAATGTCGTATTCATTCCTTATGGATTCACAAACCCTGTGAAGGGCATGGACTAGGCATGTCACATGCTTTAACTTAGGGAACAAAGGTTTCAATTGGTTAATTGCTGAAACCATGTATGGAGCCTGGTCTGTAACCACCAGAAGAAGTTTTTCAAATGTGATACCACTTGGCCACAGGTTTTGACAGAAGTCCATGATTGATTGCATTACTGTACTGGCGTTGGCTTTCTCCAGTTCGTACATTTTAAACAACATGGGCTTAACGTTCTCCCCTGATAGGGGAAAAACTAAAATGTTCAAAACATATCGTTCCATTGAGTCTGTAGTTTCATCCAATATGATTCCCACATCACAATCAGTCACTTTCTCCTTGATGGTTTTTATGGTTTCTTGGTAAACAGGCTCCATGTAGTTTCTTCTTATAGTAGGCCTACTCTCATCAGGCACTGACATCTTTGTGTATTTTTCAAGGAATCCTTTGAAAGTCGGATGGTTTACCTTATTGAGTGGAATTCCCGCTTGTGTAAGACTAGCACATAAATCAATGTTTAATTTCTTCAAATTTTGAGTTTTCGATGAACACTGTTCAATCGCATTCCGTAATAAAGGTTGTCGCGATTTATTTGCTTGAAGTGTCTTGTTCTTTTGATGCTTAGAAGTGGGAATGTGTTGTTTGATGCGGTCTCGCTGGTGTTTTTCATCTAACAAAATTCCTGAATCGCAAATGCTACACCGTATTACAGTTCCATCTGTTTCTACGGAATCTTGTTTGAATTCCTGAGACAGAGAAAATAACCGGGCTCTGGACACCTTAGGCATGGCAAAAATACACTCATTTAATCACAGATTTGCACTCACGATCAACAGACTACTGACTGGTGAAGTCAAGAAGATGGAAGTGAGAGAAAGAGGATTTGCGTATACACAATATTTTTTTTATAATAAATTATAATTTGGTGGAATGAAATACGCGTTTCCATTGTAGCAAGCTATTTGTTTCGGCAAAGTGAAAGAGAATTTGCGCGCACACACAATATTATTGTTGATGGAATGAAATATGCATTTCCATTGTAGGGAGCTATTTGTTTCGGCAAAGTGAGAGAAAGAGGGTTTGCACGCACACACGTATCATTTTCTGTTGTTGCAGGTGTGCTTTCAGTCCCGCTTTTACTGGAAGTAAAATGGAATGAAACTCACAAGTCATTCATAACACTTTATAATGATAAAATGCACTCTAGAAGAATATTGATAAGCTACAGTATATGAAAAAGGGGAAGAAAGGGGATTATGGGCACTGTTGAGAAAAAAGGGGTAAAAGGTACCAAAAAAGGGAAAAAAGGTGCTACAAAAATGTCTCCATTCTCGACTATAGATAAAATCTCACACTGTGGTATCTTTCCGAAGAGCTTTAATTTACCCTACGAGAAAAGGTGCGCACCTAAAAATCCTAACCCTAGTTATCACCAAATGGGAGTCTTGACTCAATCTGTGAGGATTCACCTGTAAATTCAACCTCAATTCAACAAACAGATTCAACACCTCAACCCACAAAGCCTGGAATATGCTCTCACGCAAATGAACTAACGAAACATCTTAGCCTCCCAAATTCATCTCCTAGTTTGGAATCATCACCTTTATCCACAAAGTCTGAAAATCAGCCTCCAGGAATAGTTGCTGTTGAACCCGGCATCTCCAGAACTGTTCGAGTCAGCAGGCCGCCATCTCATCTAAAAGATTTTTTGTGCCCTACAAACATTCTGGACCGCCTAACTTAACATTAATGCATCTAAACATCCAGGGTTTAAGTTCAAAAATCGATGAGCTAAATATCCTACTACAATCTGAGCTTTCTTACATCAACATCTTATGTTTAACTGAACTCTGGCTCCATAAGACTGAGATCTCCCTTGTAAATGTAATTAACTTCTCTCTAGCTGATTTCTACTGCCGTTCCTCTCATAAAAACGGAGGTGTAGCCATTTTCATAAGAAATAACCTGGGCCTTCAATTCAATAAAAAAACCCACACTACTTGCTTTAACGAGGAAAGAATACTTGAGCATGCCGTTATTGAACTAACTTGGCTTTCTGTTAGATTATATATTATCTGTATATATAGGTCACCTAAATTTTCTCCAATCTTATTTCTAAATAAGCTTGAATCACTGATAGATTATTTAAAAAAGGATGACATCCCCATAATAATCTGCGGTGACCTAAACATAAATCTGCTGGATTGCTCCCCCTCAAAAACCGACCTAATCCAACTTCTTCAAACTTTCAACCTTTCAGCCCTGATTGATGCACCCACTCGCATTACCCATCACTCTCAAACTTGCATTGATCAAATAATATTAGACAAAGATGTTTTCTCCTCTTCGTGCTTTACTACCGATCTAGGCCTATCCGACCATAATGCAGTCTTCCTGATATTCTCTTTAAATTCTGCAATGATTCAGGATGCTAGCTGTACTAATGATAAAATAATCTCATGGAAAAGGTTTTTTTCTCCTGAAAATACAAATTATTTTAACTTCTTACTGTCCAATGAATCTTGGTTGGACATACTCAATAATTCAAATGCTGAGGAAAAAGCTATTAATTTGACTAATACTATCACCCATTACCTCAACATTGCCTTTCCCTTACTTAGAATCCACACAACTTCTAATAGATGCCACCACGATAAAAAGTAGCTCTCTAAGGGTATAATCACGTCCTGCCGGAGGAAGAGATTGCTCTGTCGACTCAGCAAGACCATTTCCGATCCATCTTTCCGTAATTATGTCAATGAATACTCTAAGATTCTAAAAAAGGTAATTCTTCAAGCAAAAAAAACTGCCATTTCCAAAAAAATTAATGCGGCTTCGAACAAGGGTAAAGCCATTTGGGACATCATTAAAAAAGAAATCCAACACAAGGATAACAATCGTGAACATATCAAATTGAGTTTGAATAATGATATTATTAAAAACCCCCTTGACATCGCTAACACTTTTAACTCATATTTTGTGAATATCGCCTCAAACCTTAATTCAAATAAAAGTCCTCCTACCGTAGTTACTAAGGACAAAACTGTCAACAATACTATCTTTCTGAGTCCTGTTAGCTCTGAAGAAATAAGTAGAATCATTTGTGGTTTCAAGAACAAAATCTCTTCAGGACCTGATGGCATTCCAATGTCTTTAATAAAGCAATGTCCCTATTTACTCGACCCAATAACTGACCTTGTCAACGCTTCTTTATTATCTGGTTACTTCCCTGATGCGTTTAAGATAGCGAGAGTTGTCCCTGTTTTCAAGAAGGGAAAGAAAGACAATATAGAAAATTATAGACCTATCTCTCTCTTATCAGCTATATCAAAAATTCTTGAAAAAGCCATGTTCAATAGAGTAATGACCTTCCTAAACAAACATGAAGTATTATCCCAATCACAATTTGGCTTTAGGAAAAATAAGTCTATCAATGATGCCCTTTACTCCTTTTCTGAACACCTCCTCTCGGCTCTTGATAATAAAAATCCCACAATTGGTATCTTCCTCGATCAAACTAAAGCTTTTGATGTAGTAAACCACAGCATCCTCCTTGAAAAATTGAATAATTACGGTATTAGAGGAACCGCAAATGCCTGGTTTTCCTCTTATTTGAGTAATAGACGGCAAATGGTCCAAATCGACTCCCTGAATTCAGACCTTTTGCAGGTGACATGTGGTGTCCCTCAAGGATCCTTGCTGGGTCCACTACTTTTCCTCATTTACATTAACGACCTCCCGGCTTATCTACCGCTCTCCAAAAACATTCTTTATGCTGACGACACCAACATTCTAATTTCCGATATAGACAGCGATCAGCTTCAAGCTAAAGCTAACAAAACCTTGGAGAATCTCCAGGTTTGGCTAAATTACAATAGATTGCACCTCAATATTTCCAAAACTAATTACATAAATTTTTGCCCTTTCTCCCTCGCAAACTTACAAATTATGTTTAATAATGTTCGCTTAAAAGAAGTTGTTTCCTCTAAATTCCTGGGTATTTGGGTTGACTCCAAGTCATCCTGGAATACTCATATCTCCCACCTCGCTGAAAAAGTTTGTAAAACCACTTATGCTCTGAGAATTTTAAGTAGATTCTGTAATATTGAACTGCTCCGTACTCTTTATTTCGGCAATATCAACTCTGTAATTTCCTACGGCATCCCTTTCTGGGGAACCTCTCCCAATCTAACTCGGATATTCAAACTCCAGAAGAGGATTATCAAAATTATGATGCATGTATCTAACCGCACGCATACCAAGCCTCTTTTCAAAAAATTAAATATTCTTCCTGTCCCTTGCATCTTCATTCTAGAGACTGTTTGTTTCATACATGCAAACAAACAGAAATTTCCAAAGAACTCCCATCACCATCACCATGACACGCGAGGAATTAATGATTTTCACCTCACATCCCACCGTACCTCCAGAAGTTTAAAATTCATCAATCACTCGGGTCTAATTCTGTACAATAAACTTCCCCACTCTTTTAAGCACACCAGTTAAAAACTTTTCAAAACTAAAGTGAGAAATCTTCTTATGGAGCATGTTTTCTATAGTACTCAAGATTTCATCTCCGCCAATTTACTGACTTTATAAATTTATTTTTATGGACTAATGTCTGCATTTTGTATGTGTACTGTATGTATAGTTATGTTTTGTTCAATATTTTATTTAGTTCTTAAGTATGACGAAGCCTTTGGATTCTTGTAATTCCTAATGGTGAATAAATATTATTATTATTATTATTATATACATATTATATATATCATGTGTTTCCCTGCCTCCTGCCTCCTGCCTTTTCCATCTGGAAGATCGATCTTGGTCTCTGTAGGACTAGCCATGCTTCCCCTTAGATTCTTCCGATTTTGTGTTTTTGGTATTAGTCTGCTATACTCATACATTTTCTGCCTGAAATTATAAATCAATTTAAATATTTAATTATCTTTCATTAAAGAAAGTTACTTAATAATTTTTTTAGAAGGGAATCATATAAATAAACTCTTTGAATGTTGTATTATATTTTCAGTTTGCAGTTATTAACATTTATCCTAGATTGCATTTAAGTTTTTTGATTATTCTCATCATCATATTTAGTGGTAGTGCATACTATACTTAACTTGACATATTTTTGGTTATTCAAGAAAGTGTCACAGTACTTGGGTCAGTATTTGCTTTTGTGGTTGATGAAATATTTGGATATAATATATATATATAAACATTTAAACAGAGCTAATTATTCTATTTTTAATGTAAGATAGATAAATTTTCAAAGATTGCATTAAAAGCTATTGTTCAAATAAAACCAACTTATTGAAATTAAAGCTGCAGAACAGCTTATATTATTGCAGTTTTGGAACGTTCCATGATGAATTAAGGTATAAAATTATTATTATTATCTTGATTATAATAATTATTATTGTAAAAATTACTACGGTATGATCTTATTAAATCCATACTCCTGACCTCATCTGAGTCCATTATAAAATGAAATAATTATAAAACCATATTACATCCAGGTTTAGCCAAAAGCAGTATTGTAGTCTTTAAATCTAGAAATTCAAAAGCTCATATAACTTCGATTTTCAACCCTTTTAAATTATATTTATCTTTTTTGTACCTACTAGTATTATGATAATTATTTTTCATTGTTATAAGTATTGTTTATGTCAATAGGGTCATGCCATTGCTTTCAGCTTTTTTCTATCTATCCTGGTACCTTTTCAGAATATTTTGTCAACTTCTTAGTTTTAAGGCAAATTTAGGTTGGCAACATATTTAATTAATGTAAAACATGTAAATATAAAATTGGAACTGCCCCCGAGCAAGAGCTCCTGCTCTTTTGAAGTTTCAAGTCCTTATATATTATCTGTGTATTCATGTGATTTTGAAATAAGTAAATAAAATAAATAAATAAAAAGTGTCAATAAAAATTTCTGTAATCAATTCCTGCCCTACGCAGTTACCTGGCCCTGAATTCTGGATTCTTGAATGGGAGACCCAATTTTGCAAAGATAATATAATCTTTGTCTGTGTCAAGATGGTTGAAATATAACAAGAATGTGCCCCTGTTCTTACAATAGTACACTCCAGAGAGAAATCTCACGTATTCTAAGAATTAATCAATTAACTCTAGAGCTCGGTCTTAAGAACCAATGTGCTTATCTCAACATCTCGAATAAAAGACAAACTGCTAGGTAGTTACTGTAATTTCATCCCTTATCTAATTGGAATCCATTAGAGATGAATTTACCAAGCCATGTTCAGCAATGAAGTAGATTGGTTGGTTTGTTCAGCATGAATAGTTAGCAGCTCATTTCTCTGAATAATATTATTATTTATGACAACAATTGTTTATTTACATTTACTGTTACTCAAACTTTTATCTCAAATTAGGTTTGTGCTTAGGTCTTTCGGTTTCATTGCATCAGGGTAGCTTATTTTTTTGAGACACTATTTAAAACGAATAAAATGTTTTTCTGTTAGCGTTATTCGTTATTCTAATTACAAACCATTCAAAACTTAAAATGCTCTTAAAGACAACAGCAAAATTCACACCTCATGTTTTATAATGGTTGTATTCTATGCTGGGTTTATATAAACGTTACTGAATAATTATTTTATCTCGAGGAGCACTCTAATGTAATGTTAACATAGATATCTTAAGGCACATTCACTATATATATTGCGCAGCTGATTGGTTGTGCTTACTTTTGATTATTTGATTTATTTAAATTGTATTGGATTTTATTTTATTCTGCAATAAATTTGAATTCTGTAATTTAATTAATAGCACACCACAGCTGTACAACCTAGGCAATTATCTAGGGCTATTAACCCATGCTGTGAAAACATACTACTTAAAGGGCTAATGAGGTCCGGAAATAATGATTAATCTCGTAATTAATGTTGGTAACATCTATGTTTATATATTTTCAATGCCAAGTTAATACAATTACAACATTTTCAATCTTTGAGCAATTACTATGACTTTAACACTTTAACAGATTCATAACTACGGCTTTAATACCTTAAAAGATTCCTTTACATCCAAATAAAACTATTTACAGCTGGGACGGCTAAAATTATAAAAAACATATCCTTTTATCTTATAGGCCGGTGAATAATAATCACAATTAACATAAAACTTAAAAAAATGGTCTCTTTGGCCATTCAATGTTTGCCGTCCCTAAAATTCATTACACACGCACAAATAACATTTAATGAGCCACTAGGCTGAAGTGCTTAGGGTAGTCCCAACCCGCCTTCCCCCTTCAGGGGCCAAATAGGCCTACATACATACACATACCATTTAACCTAACACACATTCTTTCCCGGGAAATCTGGAATGATCTTCGGTGAGGGTAGCGGACATACTACAAAACTATTAAATGAAAACTTTTACTTTACTGAAACTAAAAATAAAATTAATAACTGAAAGCTTACCAATTGAGAATTACTTTACTTAACAAATGAATTTATTTACTGAACCTAACTTACTTCAAATTACTGACTTTAATTAAACAAGAATTATTAACTGAAATTTACCAAAACTATTTAATGAAAAATATCTGAAACTAACAAAACATAAAACGACGTCATTACAAGCTAAGCTTCAAACAATCGCACTCCGATCAGTCTACGGAACAATAATACGTACATCTGTAGACCGATCAGAGCGAGGATATATTTAAAACTTACCTTAAATTCATCAGTCCTAAAACATGGTCAGCCTCTACCGATCGAAGATCTTCCCGGATGTATCACTCTTAAGCACGCACACAGGAATCAACTTACAAAGTTATAAAGCTAACCACGAAAGCTCGTGGTTCCCCCACTATGACGCAACGGATTTTTAGTTTGATTTTGCGCATGCGCGCAGCTAGCCTATTACTTGAAATATTCCATTCACGATACACACTGCATACTGGATCACACTGCATACTGGATGATACATTTGCTTACATACATTTTTCTGAGTAGCAACCCTTATTACAAGTTTAGATACCATTCCGTCTCTAGATACATGTATCGTGATAATGTTGGGATAGCTTGTACTGAGTTCTTTTTGAATCCCAACAATATATATATATATATAAAATTTAATGCTAATTTTCAATGTGAGTTATAGTCAGCTTGGTGATGCAGACTGTATGACGCTGACTTTGTGGGCCCAAGTTCGCGGGATTGATCCCTGCCCAGGTTAACGACAAAAAAAAATAATAAAAAAAAATAATAATAATAAAAAGAATTATAATAAAAACATGCTCCTTTTATTGCTCCAGTTTATAGTAGAAGAAAAAGGTCAAAATCGAACAAATTTCATATTATGCTACAGACAGACTCAAATGACTAAATTAAAACAAGTTACAAGCATATTTGCGACTAAACATAAAACGAAACTGTTCGAAAGTTCGGGGAGTATAGTGAGATTTTTCGTGCTATCGGCTTTAATAGGTTATGTTTGGCTAAGGGCCGTTTTCTCCTAATTCAATTAAACTTTTCATAAACTAAGCTAGTTTAATTTTGGCATTCAGTTTAAACTTGCTTCCATTTTTTTCCACATCCTTAATAGGGATGTAGCGAACTAGAACAAGCAGATGTCTCCACTCCTCTAGCCGGTATGCGCTAGCTGTTCGTCAATTGTTTTTCCAGTTGTCGTCTGCTAGTACCATGATTTTAAATGGAGTTTCATTTTAGCAGGCTGAAAAATACTTTCGAACTTTTCTATTTTGGTAGCGTTTAAAGCGCAACCAGGCGCATTTCTTTGTATACTGGACATTTCCAGAATATATTTATGTGAAAAAGCTTAAAGAAAAATAGCAGAAGATAGACGCTATATAAATCGAAATGGAGGAAAAATTAGCTGACAAATACTGTGAGAAATGTCCGCTATTAAGTACATTACTATGTTGCCGACATACAATATGTTACGAAGATATAAATATTTATATATAGTGCTGCTAATTTGGCGATTGGGTATGATTCAAAGTAACTAAAAGAATATACCTCTAGGGTTCAGGCAGTAAAATACTAATTGATATATGTGATAAACACTGATATATGTGGTGTGTATTTGCAGACCTTTTAAATATTATTTATTTTCTATATCGAATCCATATTTAGCCTATATCATATTAAAACCGTATTCAAAATCAAAATATTAAAATATGTCCACAACACGAAAACTTACCTTTTCCTTTCCATAATAGTTAAAAAAGATGGGAACTTGAAAATCGATTAGACGTTTTTTATTTTATTTTTTCTTCTCATTCCTCATTCTTTCTTATTCCTTTTATTATCGGTATGCTAGACCTTCGTTACATGATTTTCATTTGTAGTTATGAGACAGAATATTGTTAAAAATATTTTATTGCATGACATAGCAGAATATAAAGGCAGAATTTTAGAATTATCATACGTTAAGTCATGTAGCCTATTAAATTGGCAACGCTATTGTCACAGTTTTTATTGGAGGCCGCCAATTAACTTGGCTATTTAGAAATCACATAATTTATATCTTGATTTCAGATGCAAAAGAAGGCTACAGTAATGCAAGTAGGGGTTCTGTCGTGGTACATCTGAGTAGAATATGTTGGGTGCCACATTGAAGGGGGTTTCGTGGTGTTATTCTCGTTGGAATAAAAGTTATGTTGCTTGACCTCGGCTAACTACCCTATCTATAAATATCTCACCGTTAGGCTCGTGACTGTAGATTGCCGGTATGTGGCGAAGCTGCGTCTTCCTCCTTTCTATGATGAAGTAGACTGAAATGTTTACTTATAGGCCTAGTTGGGATAAGATATATCTGGTAGAGCTTATTAAAGAAACTTGTATTCAGGGGAATTCAGATTAACTTTCAAGTGTTTATTTATCTTCACAAATATTAATAGCAGTGCAATAATTAGCATTGGTGCTACAGAAATCTTAACAAATGAGTATTACTGTTATGCGTGGATGGATGGAGAGAGAAGCGGTTCAAAATATATAAGACTGGCTTTTAGCATGGGCCATAATTACCCTATATCTCGTTGCCTATGCAGTTTACTGTTGCTATCTTTAGGGAGAAAAACCAACCTTAGTAATTTGTGCGTAATGTTGCCTTCGTTGTTCCCATGATGATCGGCTGCTCTGTCTCCTTCCTCGGCGATCCAGGTCCTGGCCTGTGGTATAACACATCACTCTCGTACGTTGAACGACTCCTTAATGCTCCAGCTCGACCGGCAGACTGATAGATGGATTCCTAGAGATAGCTATTTTCGCTCGAGTTCCGTCTTATATAAACTTCGTCGCTCCCCTCCATCTTACCCTTATTGCCTTACCGTACACAAGTCTCGCGACACCCCTCTCCTCACCATGTCGTCCTTTCTTGCTTCTCATTGGCTACTCGTGACGGACTAGTGACGTCACATGGCTTTAGTACAGTGTATCACATTGCCTCTGCATCGGCGTGAGCTGGGTTTTACCCGTCGAAAGTCACGCGCTGTTTGGAAATTCCCATTGTCAATTTGTTGACTAAAATATCCTGTCCATCTTGGCGCTCAAATGCCTCGAACAAAGGAATTATGGAAATAAATTGATATTATTTAATTCCTTAATTTGATTGAAATTTAATTATTATATTCTTGTTACTTGAATTTTTCTGCACATTATGATATGTTGTTTCATATCTGAACTCTGATATTTAATCTTATCCTCCTTTTTATTTTGTATTAATTCATTATTTTCTTATATTATATTCTAGTGAATATACTATTCTGGGGATGTAATCTTCTGCTACATGTACACATATTTATACAACAAAGTAAAATAAATATGCCTAAAATAACTAAATAAATTAAACAGGGACGTGATCTTTAAATATAAAAGTGCACTAAAGATACAGTTTAACAAAGGTATAAAACTAACAGAATGTATTGTAATTATCATTGCATTACTATGTAATTTTCATTTATTTGTATTTTTAATTTACTGTATTTTAAATGGCACATAACATCTTCTTGATGCTCACGGCAAATTTAATATTAATTTAAAAATTAAAGAATATCCCATCGCCACACTGCATATAAATATTCTTAGATTGATAACATATTACTGCGAGTCGAGCACAAAATAATGTCGTGTATATCGGAAATATCTCACAATATTTGTTAGTTAATTCTTCCTTTTTAGTGTTATTTAGAGCCTATCTGCTGTAATTTTTATTTCGTCTTTTTGACACTTAAACATTCTAGAAGGGCCCAGTAGACAAGGAAGTATGTATAGTAGCCTCATGTCCTCTATAAAAAATAAAATTACTAACATATTTTTCGGACTGGGAAGGTGGAACGCCAATTAAAAGCATGGTGCTAGCAGACGACAACTGGAAAGACAAGTGACGTAAGGCTAGCGCATACCGGCTAGTACACCCACGCTATCTGTCGGGGAAGTTTGGCGTGCTACATCCCTATTTAAACCAACCACCCGTGGTTTAAACGATGACTGAGCAGTTGGACAGTCTTACTATTCAGAAGGCAGTGGAATTCGAGTGGAAATGGCCAATTACAAGAAAGAACATCGATGATGCGCATGTTATTCCAACATGTCTGCTGTGTGGAGATGAGTTTACAGTCAAAATAAGATCCGAGAACCAAATTACGAAGTATTCATTTTGTTGTTAAATAAATTATAAAATTCCAAATGTGCGACTGGTTATGTAACGTGGCATGGCACCATTCATTGTTATTTGATTTTTTAAAAAATAGGTTTCAAGAAATAACGTTTCCCATTATATGATGTTAAACGATATGTACAGTTAACGGTACTTGTTTATTTAATAATAAAGAACATTGCAGATAGAAAACCCATTTGCAATCATTATGACAAGAAAGCAATTAATTTATACAATATCATAAAAACAAAAGGTAAGAATACACAAAAATATATTTGTTTAATTTATTCTACTAAGTAAATACATAGAAAGGAAAAATTAAATTCATAGTCACTTTTGGGTTTCAACAGTAGCCATTTCTCTTCTCTATACACAGTGCTTCATGTCTTTGAGAATATAAAGCATTTAGAGAAAGATTGAGTGGGGAGAATGTTTGGCATAATAGATTAAACCAATACACTAACTACAATTTATTGTAACTACTATTATTAATTTAAGTTCAGTATTAAATTAACTTCGGGTAATGCATTTTTAAATTCATTTTTGGACATGATAAGTACCTCTATCAACATTTAAAAAAAATAATTTTATTTTACAAAGTGAATACTTCATTTAAAGGTGAATTTATGTGAACGGGATGGACGTTATGGAAGTTATAAATGCTTTAAAAACGTTATAAATTCATATGTCAAGTTTCATGAAAATCCGATAAAGCATATTCGAGTTATCGCACGTACAGACACACGGACGGACGGACGGACGGACGGACGGACGGACGGATATTTCCCGTCCGCCATACAATCCCACAAAGTACAGTCGGTCAAATAAAAAACGTCGGGACTCTTATGCAGTTAAAATTAAAGTTTTAACGCTTTAGTTCACAAGTTTCCTATAAAAGACATAAAATACAGGTCATTCTCGGAACATATGAGGCCACGATATGGGAGGGGAAAATGAACAACGCGAAAAGCGCAACAAGATATTCAACTTAATGAATTGTCATAATTCATTTCGCTTTGTGTCATGTCACCACATTCAAATGCTAGCTTGAGCGAAATTGTAGTTAGGGCTGTAATTGGCCTGCATTTTTCGGCCTCTTGAAGCAGCGAGAAGGTTCCATATTTCTGAAAGAGCAGCTCAGATGTGGGTACTTCACTATGATGCGACCGAAAGTTTTCATAGGAATGTGGATCTGGCCGGCCGCGTATTTCGTCGCTAGAGCAAGATGCTAGATTGGTCGCAGAAGTAGAACGTAATCCGTTTCATACTGCTGCATCCATGAAGGCTACTGCTCAATACCCTGGCCATCTTCAAACCATTAGGAACCGGGTAAGATCCGCTGGTTTACGTTCTAGGCGAGCACTAACTAGAGAATTCCTGAAGGAAGAACACAAGGACGCGTGCCTCGTATTTGCAGTTGAAAAACTGACTTCGACTGGAGTAGTGTGATATTTTCAGATGCAGTTAGTTTTTCGAGTGCATCTTCGGGGTCAGTGTTCTAGTGTATCGACCATTCGGTACCCGGTACTATCTCAAATACACTGCAACTCGTGCAAGGAGGGGCAGGGTAAGTGTGACATGCTGGGGCTGGATGTCTCAGGAAGGGGCTGCCACGCTCCACTGAATTAGTGGGTGGTTTAACCAGTGGAAATGCCGTCGATTTCTAGAGAGGTATATGCTTGTTTACGCCTGGCTTCGTTTTCCTGATGGAAACATTCAGTTCCTACAGGATAACAGCCCAATCCACACTGCTCGATCGGTTCAAGCCTGGTTCGCTGAAAGACCATATATCGAGATGATTCTTGTATTTTCAGTACGTTTCTGAATTGTTTCGACTTTCGTTATAATTTTAAATCATTGCTATTAACAGAAGGTTTTATCATATTCTGCCGCTATGATTCCCGCAGCAGATTCGATTCGGAGAACGTAAAGCAACGCTGCAAACTAATGCATTTGAAATGTTATCGAATTTTTGTTATGTGTTACGGTATTGATGGAAATAACTTAAAAATAAAATGAAGAAAAACCTCTGGGAAGTTGGACGACCAATTACGGGAACCGTAATAACAGGTGTGAGAGCTAAATGGACTTATTGTAGGTCACTGGGCACAGAGATCCACGAATCTAAATAGAATTACAATAAAAAATGTTTAAAACTTTAATCACACGTGACCTAATAAATGCTTAATAAATTTCATTGTCCAATGAGGGTAGATTTGTAAGTTTAGTAATAAAATGTCCACGTTATACCCTCAGTTATATAAAGAAACCCACAGTTTTGTCATAAGATTTATTTAAAAAAAAATTAAATTTAAAAAACAGCTCTTTGGCTTACAAAGTGACTTAAAAGCATTAAAATATTAATTCTCAAATAAAAATAAATTAATAAAAATATTTTGAGAATCGTCAGAAACAAGATGTCTTATTAATGATACACTAATAATTGTCATAAAAAGTCAGATGTTCCCTGTAGTATACTTAACACTGGTGCTTACAGTCGTGTCTTGTTGAATAAAACTGATGTTTGCAATCGAGTCTTGGTGAATAAATATTGTTAATGAATACAGGATGTTGAAGAAACTTCATGTATTGGAGACTGATAAACACTGAATAATTCTTGATGGATTTTCTTGCCTAATGTTTTGTATGTAGATCATATGTTAAAGTATATGACAAAACCTAGGGCTCTCTTCAGTTTAACGGGATGCATTTCGACTTATAAATAAGTCATCTTCAGCCTGTAAATAGAAATATATAAATGCAAACGAGGATAAAACTTCGCCGGAGGAATGTGATTGTAATGTATGAATTTATGATTGCTTACCTATATAGCTGGAATTTGTACTATGTAGCTTAAAGGCTTTCCTGTATTACTATGTCATCTTGAGCTGAGGATATCGTATTTAACCTGGGTGGGTGTGTTCAGATATCAGTTCGTAAAGTGGATTGTGGTCTATAGGATTTTCGTTTAATTCATAATTCTTATGTTTATAAATTTCCTTTGATTCTAATATATTAAGCTTACGTCCCTTATGCTGTTTATGTAAAATTTTCATTTTGTTCTCTATTGTATTGTGTTTGTGGTTATTGTCGATTAAATGTTTAGCGTATGCTGACTTTCCTGTTTTAAGTTTAAAATCTGTATTAATAAATTACTACCGGCACTGACTGCCGTCACCAGACCTACTTGGGGTCTAAACTCTAAACTACTTAAGGTAATATACCGGGGTGCAGTTGAACCTATGATACTCTACTGTGCAGCAGTACTTGAAGATACATTACATAAGCGATGGGCACAGGAGAAGCTTTCACAAATTCAACGTGGATACCTGTTAAAGATTATACGTGGATACGGTACTACATCTACTGCAGCTTCACAAATCATAGCTGGCATCGAACCACTATTTCTCACTGGTTTATACTAGGCAAGTTTAAGTAATATGAAGCAAGGACGGAAATCTCCCCAATATATCTCACATTTGCAATTAGAAGTTCCGATGCATCCTCTTAGTGCAGGACATCCATCTCTTCACATACCTAACTTTAATGAAATATGTACTGTAAAATTCCACCACTATTCCATCTATACCGATGGGTCACGACTAGAGGAACAACCAGATAGAACAGCCAAAGTAGGATGTGCCTTTGTGGTCTACAAGGAACATACAGAATTATCTTCAACCATATATAAACTTGCTCCAGAATGCTCAGTTTTCCAGGCAGAGCTGATCGCAATAAAAGAAGCAGTGAAGTGGTGCGATAGCAACAATCACAGTGCGTGTATTCATAGTGACTCACAGTCAGCATTGTTTGCTATCAATAACAAATATAATTATAATCCCATAACTTCAAAAATAAGAAATCTAATCCTAAACTGTACTGCTCATGTTTGTTTTTCATGGGTCAAAGGTCACATTGGTATTGAAGGAAACAAGAGAGCAGACGAATTGGCAAAGCTAGCTGCAAATTCAGACCTTCCACACTGTTATAATTTATGCCCTGTCTCACATGTTAAATTAATTATGAAAGATGATATCATTCAGAAATGGAATGAACAATGGCGGAACAACGATAAAGGTGTTCTGACAAAAGAACTGTATTTTCCTACGGTTTTTGATAGATTGAAGTGCAAATTGCCGACACCCAATTTTGTTTTGACTCAGTTTTTGACTGGACATGGTGGTTTTACAGTATATCTACATAGATTCCATCTTAAACCTAGCCCGGAATGCATCCGTGGAGAAGATACCCAAAATGTCACACATATGCTATTCGACTGTCCACTATTTCATAGTGAGAGATACAAACTTAGATTGATGTTGGAATCTGTGGACTGCACACTTTCTAAGCCACTCACAGATGTTTTAGTAAACCGTAAATCATATATAAACTTTATATAATTTTTAAATACAATATTTCCAAAGATAAAATTGTACCAATAGTTGAGTCCTATAGTTAGAAATGTATATAAGATACTGTATCAGCAACTAAGTTAACTATTAGCGTATGTTGTTAGCCATTTCATACACTATTTCTAAATATATATATATATTTGTTAAAACTAGACTTTAACCAAATAGTGTTAGTCATATCATGTTAAATTGTTAGCCATCTCAATACTCAATACTTTTGTACATATATTATTGTAATATTTAGATATGTTAAGTGATTGTTAATAACTATAACCTTAATATACCTTCGGGTAAAATAAGGATAAAACTTGGATATTAAATAATAATAATAATAAGTTTAAAATCTCGTGAGTGCTCTTGGTACCTTTGTTTAAATTGTCGTCCAGTTTGGCCTATATATATTTTTTCACATGAAGTGCATTTAAGCTTATAAACCCCACTTTCTGTGTATTTGTTTATGGTATTATTTCTTATTTTGTGCAACTTATGTTTCAGATTATTGTTAGTTTTATATGAAATATGTTCGAGCAAGCAACATGTTTCCACTTTAGAATGTTTCAAACTGTCCGCTTGCAATGTCCCGCTTTGATTGTCTGTTTGTTCCCGCGTCAAGGCATTGTGGGATCATGCATGACTTGCTAATTTCCTTTGTTTTATGCGGTGGCTTAGCGTCACCCCAGTTAGTATTGTACGAGACCTCACTCAGATCACAAGTGTATCTAGTAGGCTCGAATCATTCCCGCTTTTTCTACCAAGTTTCCTTAAACTTGCTCTGGAAGCGGTGAATAGTCACAATTGTGCGCAATTGTGGCTCTCAGTAATTATTCATACATAATTACATATAATTCATAAAGTTCGCGAGTGAATTCTCCGAATTACAGAAGTTTGATATTTCGCAACAGTGGTGCAACCCACGCTACCTGTTTCAGTGCTTATATCAGCTTTTTCGACTAAGCTACATACAAAAGTTTAGTGTTAACTTCAAGTGCAATTTAATCTACGCATTTTAAGCTATTATTTATCAAGGTTTTCAAGAAATTAATATTTGCAGACACGTGTGAAAACGTACTCTTGCATCTTATGTATCAGTGTTTCTTTTCAATTAGTTTCAATAATTATTGTGTGTGAATTTAGTAAGTTGTGATTATTTCATATATAAATTGTTCTCCTTAAGTATTCCGTGGATTCCTGATACCAGAGTCCTGAGGTTACAGTCTATTTGCTCTCATTTTGATTCATTCGAATCTGGTCCTCATCTAGCTATTCAGAGGTGGCTAATCTTTCCTATCTTATGCACTTCCAACTGAAGTCCCTTCCAAACCTAAAACCAAACATTTGGTTCCTCATCGGACCGGATTACTAAGGAAACAATTTCATTATTCACACACATATATATGGTTTGTCTCGTCTTATCGATCTCGTTCATTGTATGCAGACTCAACCGCGACGGCATCCGCGTATTCAAGAGCTACGATTTCTAGTACATAAACTCTGTATCATCTATTCGGCAGTGCTTCAGTACTACAGAAAACACAACAGCTCAAAAGACTTCAAGAAGGCAGTGATCATCACACCAGAACATCACATGTGCAGTGACAACTATACAAAGTTCTCAAAGTGTTACAAATAATATCATTATATCATCATGGAGAGTCAAATCAAGGATCTGATCAAGAACAGGGGTTTCATCAAGAGAAAAATCACCTTTATTCAGAAATTCTACGATAGCATCCAGGAAGAAATTGATGTGTTTCATCTTAAAGTTAAATATGACAGCCTCAATAATCTTTTTGATAAATATGAAACTGTACAAGCTGAAATTGAATCGCTAATAGTAGAAGAAGAAGACATCGAAGTTCACGTGCAGTATGACGAAGAGATAAGAAGTAGTTATGATCTGTTGAAATCTAAACTTAGTGCGCTCATTGTTCAGCATGAACAGCCACTTCGTAGCATAAGTCCAATAGGCAGTGAGCGATCTCATAACAGTGCCAATTCACATCATACTTGTCAGTCAGCTGTTTCTCAGTGCAACAATAGGCCAATACAACTTCCTGCTATACAGCTTCCTACTTTCTCTGGTGACATCACAACGTTCAAACATTTCCAAGACACGTTCGGCAGTCTTGTAGCCAATAATGCAGCCTTAGAACCGATACAGAAATTGCATTACCTTCTGTCATCATTAAAGGGCCAGGCACACGCACTGATAAAAAATCTTCCAGTGACTAGCGAAAATTTCAGTGTAGCATGGAATCTAATATGTTCCAGGTATGACAATACAAGAATTATTGCCACAGCTCACGTACGTAATCTACTCTCTTTACCAACGATGAAGAGTGAAAATGTGAATGATCTTCGTAGTATTCTTAACAAATTCCAAAGCAACATAAATGCTATGGAAGCTTTACATGTAGGGATACCATTACACGATGTTATGCTCATGCAGTTAATCTTGGACAGCCTTTGTGAGAGCGTACGAAAAGAATGGGAAGGAAGAATTGATTCTCAGAACTTCACACCACTTCAAGACCTCATCAAGTTTTTAGAAGCTAAGGCAAATTCCCTTGAAGTATTGGCAGATGTAAACAACACGTCCAGCCCATCTAAGCACAAAGGTGAGCAAAATACGAAGAAGAAGTCAGAGAAACACACTCGTCATTCTTATGTTGCTACAAAAGGAGACACGTGCCCATGCTGCGATGATAATCACAATTTATTAAATTGTGAGAACTTCCAAAAACTAAGTGTATCACAACGATGGGATGTCATTAAATCTAAACGCTTGTGTTTTAAGTGCTTCTCTCCTAACCACAGAAGAGATCAGTGCAAGCTAAAATCGTTTTGCAAATGTGGGAAAGGCTTTCATAGTAAATGGTTACACAATGACACACATTCAAGTGAAAAGGTTTCTCGCCAGAATACTTTTTCAGAAAGTTCTATACCCAGCACGGCAACAAACACTCCAGCTAGTTACTGTTCTATAAAAGAAAAGGCTAGCCAATGTGAAATTCTTCTTGCAACTGCAGTGGTCGAAATAGAAGACAAAAATGGAAAACTTGTAAAATGCAGAGCTTTACTTGATTCTGGTAGTCAGATTAATTTCATCATGGAAGATTTGGCAAGGAAGTTACAATTACCAACTACCGCAGTGGATACTCACATAAGAGGTATCAATGGCACCTCAGCTTGTGGTCACAGCATCACTATTAATATGAGATCCAGGATCCACGCTTTCCAAGCTATCCTAAACTGCCTAGTTTTACCTCACATTGTAAATAAGCTTCCTGCTGTCCAAATTGACCCACACAAATTCAATATTCCCAGCGAACTTTCATTAGCTGATCCTAAATTCCATGTACCTGGTGATGTACAATTGCTAATTGGTGCCAACTTATTCTTCCAATTAATCACAAACGAAAGAATAGTTAAACCAAATCAGCCTGTTCTGACCAACACCGAACTTGGTTGGATAATCAGTGGTACAGTTCCTAAGTCTGCCATTAAAAACAAGAAGGTGACGTTCTCACAGCATAACTTGTTTGTAACTGTCGACAACGTGGACAGCCAACTAAGGCAATTTTGGGAGCTGGAAGACTTCTCCAGCGCAGTACACACCAAAGAGGAACGTGAATGTGAAGAACACTACGTAGAAAACACTACTCGTGCAACTGATGGTGCATTCGTAGTGCAACTCCCCAAGAATCAACCTGTAGATTCTCTGGGCGAATCTAGGCAACAAGCTATAAAACGCTTAGGACACCTAGAACGCAAACTTCAAGCTAACCCTAGCTTAAAAGAAGACTATTCCAAATTTCTGGAAGAGTATGAAAATCTGGGCCACATGAAAAAGGTTTCACTTCCTCAACCTGGAGAAAAGTGTTACTACTTGCCGCATCATGCTGTTATAAAACCTAGTTCAACTAGCACGAAAACCCGAGTTGTATTCGATGCCTCAGCAAAGTCGTCTTCAGGCAAGTCATTGAACGACATCTTGAAACTAGGGCCAACTATACAAGACGATCTTTCATCTATTGTACTTCGGTTCCGCACCTACAAGTATGCATTTTCAGCAGACATTTCTAAAATGTACAGACAAGTAAGAATGCATATGGATGATCAGAATCTTCAAAGAATTGTGTGGCGTTCAAGTCCTAATGAACCCATACAAGACTACGCTCTAACTACTGTCACTTATGGTACCAAATCTGCATCATTTTTGGCCATAAGATCTTTACATCAGCTTGCGCTAGAAGAAGAAGAGAAGTATCCGCTTGCTGCTCAGGCAGTACGGGAATCATTTTATGTTGATGACTGTTTAGCAGGCCACAATGACATCCAAGAAGCCCTGAAACTGCAAAGGGAGCTTACAGATATGCTCAATTGTGGTGGATTTCCTCTGCGAAAATGGTGTTCCAATCATGAAGCTTTATTGGAATCAGTACCTCCTTCACATCGAGAAACTCAATTGCCCCTGGCACTTGATAACAATGAAAACATACATGCCCTAGGCTTACTTTGGCATCCAGTTAATGATGAATTCCAGATCCAATCACATCCTTCACTCCAAACCCATGTGCAAGGTAAACTAACCAAACGAAATATCCTTTCACTTATTTCATCTATCTTTGATCCGCTAGGATTGGCTAGTCCTATTGTTATAAATGCTAAAATCTTTATGCAATCTCTCTGGATTGAGAAATTAGACTGGGATGAAACCGTACCTGTGCATCTGGTGGAGAAATGGATGGAAATCTGTGAAACATTAGCTACTATTCACACCTTGCGTATTCCCAGATATGTGCTTACATCTGGTACAGTGCAGGACATTCAATTACATGGTTTCTGTGACGCATCCCAGAAGGCGTATGGAGCTTGTATATATATTCGTTCTGTAAATAGTGAAGGTGAAACTACTATTCAACTGTTATGTTCAAAATCTAAGGTTTCTCCTCTAAAGAAGCAAACCATTCCACGCCTTGAACTCTGTGGTGCACTTCTGCTAGCTAAATTATACAACAAAGTGCTAAGTGACCTCAAGGTACAACCTTCACAAAATTTTTTGTGGTCGGATTCTACTGTGGTACTTTCTTGGCTCAAAACTGATGCGCGAAAGTGGAAAACCTTTGTTTCAAATCGTGTGTCACAGATACAAGAATTTTCGGAGACTGCTACATGGCGCCACATTGCCACACATGATAATCCAGCAGATCTTGTCTCAAGGGGAATTTCTTGTGAGCAGTTATCTGAAATCGATTTGTGGTGGCACGGTCCTAATTGGTTATCTTCACCAGAGACATCCTGGCCAAAACAACCACAACAACTAAGTGTTCCTGATTCATCAGAACAACTTACAAATGTTTGTCTGGTGTCGACAACGGAAAAAGAACATTTTCTTACAAGATTCTCAGATCTCCGACGCCTGCAAAGAGTAACATGCTACATAAATAGATTTATTGCTGCATGTCGCCATGAAACAAAATTTCATGGACCTATTACAGCCGAAGAGCTTCAACAAGCTTTACAAACTTGTGTTAAAAGTGCTCAACATTCATCTTTTAAGAGTGAAATTGCAGATCTTAAAAATATGAAAGAAACTTCTGCTAAAAGTTCTATTCATACATTAACACCATTTCTGGACGAAAATGGTCTTCTACGAGTTGGTGGTCGCATAGATAAATCTCATCTTGCATATGATGCTAAACATCAGATCATATTGCCAACCAAGCACCATCTGACTGCTCTAATTGTAAAGCATGAACATTTTAAACTTCTACATGCTTCACATCAGCTGACAATAGCTTCCTTAAGATAAGCATATTGGATCCCTTGCGTGCGCAGACTGGTGAAATCTGTTCTACGCAAGTGTCTGACTTGCTATAACCTAAAGGCACAATCTGCTCAACAGCTGATGGGCAATCTTCCTAACTACAGAGTAACTCCTGTTAGGCCCTTTCTACGATATACGATATGAAATGTCTTGAAAAATGGCAAATTCTACAAAATCATCTGCATCAGATATGGAAAAGACGGTCTTCCGAGTATTTGCATACACTTCAGCAGCGACAAAAATGGTCATCTTCCAGTGAGAATCTGCGAGAAGGTATCTTAGTCATTCTGAAGGAAGACAACTTAGCCCCACTTCAATGGAAGATAGGCATCATTACCAAGGTGCATCCGGGAGAAGACGGTCTAATTCGTGTGGCGACAGTTCGCACTCCTAGTGGTGAATATAAGCGCTCATTAGTGAAATTATGTCCATTGCCAGATCAATAATAAGTGTAATACAGTGCAATCAATATTTCATATCTCTTTATCGTTTTACAAGCAATTATAGTGTAGACAAACCGTTACATTGTAATAATTGTTTTTTGGTTTTTCTCCTTACACAATAAGATTTTATTTTCTCATAATGGAGATAAACTGTGTTATTGTGATGTATATAATAAGTGTTTTTCTTTGTTATTTCTCCATTTGAATGTATTTTTCATAGCTTGCTCTTTATCTATTTTGTTGAACTAAATAGTTCAAAGGGGCCGGTATGTTCGAGCAAGCAACATGTTTCCACTTTAGAATGTTTCAAACTGTCCGCTTGCAATGTCCCGCTTTGATTGTCTGTTTGTTCCCGCGTCAAGGCATTGTGGGATCATGCATGACTTGCTAATTTCCTTTGTTTTATGCGGTGGCTTAGCGTCACCCCAGTTAGTATTGTACGAGACCTCACTCAGATCACAAGTGTATCTAGTAGGCTCGAATCATTCCCGCTTTTTCTACCAAGTTTCCTTAAACTTGCTCTGGAAGCGGTGAATAGTCACAATTGTGCGCAATTGTGGCTCTCAGTAATTATTCATACATAATTACATATAATTCATAAAGTTCGCGAGTGAATTCTCCGAATTACAGAAGTTTGATATTTCGCAACAGTGGTGCAACCCACGCTACCTGTTTCAGTGCTTATATCAGCTTTTTCGACTAAGCTACATACAAAAGTTTAGTGTTAACTTCAAGTGCAATTTAATCTACGCATTTTAAGCTATTATTTATCAAGGTTTTCAAGAAATTAATATTTGCAGACACGTGTGAAAACGTACTCTTGCATCTTATGTATCAGTGTTTCTTTTCAATTAGTTTCAATAATTATTGTGTGTGAATTTAGTAAGTTGTGATTATTTCATATATAAATTGTTCTCCTTAAGTATTCCGTGGATTCCTGATACCAGAGTCCTGAGGTTACAGTCTATTTGCTCTCATTTTGATTCATTCGAATCTGGTCCTCATCTAGCTATTCAGAGGTGGCTAATCTTTCCTATCTTATGCACTTCCAACTGAAGTCCCTTCCAAACCTAAAACCAACATTTTATTCCTATTTGGGACGTATCTTATCCCTATCCCAAACAAAATATTAAAATGTTTTTTTAATAGTTTTGTGATATGGTGCGTGGATTTATCTGTATATGTGAATGTGACGTGATTTTTATTCTTCTTATTATTTATAGGTGTTAATTTCGAATTATGTGTTGTGTTTTCATTCATTTTCTTCTTCTGTTTATTAATCAAATTTAAGACGAGATTTCTATCATATCCATTATTGTATGCTATTTGTATAATAATATTAAGTTCTTTATTATATTGTTTCTTGCTCATAGGAATGTTTAGGAGTCTATATGTCATACTACGGAACGCCGCTATTTTATGACTGTGTGGGTGGTTAGAGGTACTGTGTATATTTACGTCTGTGAAGATAGGCTTTCTATAGATCCCAAAGCTTAGTTTATTGTTGTTTCTATTAATGCTGATATCTAAGTAATTTAGGGTTTTATTTTGTTCTTTTTCATAAGTGAAGGTTAGGTGTGGATTTATATTATTAAAATGAGTGAATATTTTGATGAGATCGTTTTAATTTGTAAAAAACTCGAATGTGTTTTAATTTGTGATCTGAGTACAGGAGGTTTGGGGTTCATGTTAGTGTTATATTTCTGATCGTTTTCACTTAGAATGAGATAAGATTCTTTCATAACTTTTTTTATTTGTTGTTGGAACTTATCTGTAGGGTCTGTAGCCATTCTTTCTATATTATTGTTTGCAATAAATTCTAGTTTCTTATTTATATAAACGTCATTATCAATTAATACTATAGTATTGCCTTTATCGGCTTTCGTGTGTGTAATATTGTTCTCTTGTAATTTATCCTTAAGTTTTTTAAGAGTATTCAATTCGTTTGAGTTAGACCAGTCGTAAATTTTAAAAGTGCTCCATCATATAAAATCTTAAAAACCTTGGCCAATATTTTAAAAAACAAACTGAAACTACAGAACAAATACACAATAAAGAACTCCATAGAGCTGGTAAACAAAATGAAACATATTAACTTACACAAAGATGAAATACTTATATCGCTGGACATAAAAGACTTATATACCAACATACCCGTAGAAGAAACAATACAAATAATAGAAAATAATTTATATAAACATAAAAAAAACCCACTAATAACTGACCAGTTAATAAACTTACCACAGTTGTCCTTCACCAAAATTATTTTATATTTAATAATGAAATATATAAACAAAAAGATGGCTTAGCCATGGGCTCGCCACTTTCTGGTATTATTGCAGAAATCTTCCTACAGAATTTAGAAGAAGGCATAATAGAAGAACTTATTAATGAACACAATATAAAATTCTACCAAAGATACGTAGATGATATCGTTTAATTTGTAAAAACTCGGATATCAACAAAATAATCACTCATTTTAATAATATAAATCCACACCTAACCTTCACTTAGAAAAAGAACAAAATAAAACCCTAAATTACTTAGATATCAGCATTAATAGAAACAACAATAAACTAAGCTTTGGGATCTATAGAAAGCCTACCTTCACAGACGTAAATATACACAGTACCTCTAACCACCCACACAGTCATAAAATAGCGGCGTTCCGTAGTATGACATATAGACTCCTAAACATTCCTATGAGCAAGAAACAATATAATAAAGAACTTAATATTATTATACAAATAGCATACAATAATGGATATGATAGAAATCTCGTCTTAAATTTGATTAATAAACAGAAGAAGAAAATGAATGAAAACACTACACATAATTCGAAATTAACACCTATAAATAATAAGAAGAATAAAAATCACGTCACATTCACATATAGAGATAAATTCACGCACCATATCACAAAACTATTAAAAAATCATTTTAATATTTCATATAAAACTAACATTAATCTGAAACATAAGTTGCACAAAATAAGAAATAATACCATAAACAAATACACAGAAAGTGGGGTTTATAAGCTTAAATGCACTTCATGTGAAAAAATATATATAGGCCAAACTGGACGACAATTTAAACAAAGGTACCAAGAGCACTCCCGAGATTTAAAACTTAAAACAGGAAAGTGAGCATACGCTAAACATTTAATCGACAATAACCACAAACACAATACAATAGAGAACACAATGAAAATTTTACATAAACAGCATAAGGGACGTAAGCTTAATATATTAGAATCAATAGAAATTTATAAACATAAGAATTATGCATTAAACGAAAATCCTATAGACCACAACCCACTTTACGAACTGATACTCGTATCTGAACACACCCACCCAGGTTAAATACGATATACTCAGCTCAAGATGACATAGTAATACAGGAAAGCCTTTAAGCTACATAGTACAAATTCCAGCTATATAGGTAAGCAATCATAAATTCATACATTACAATCACATTCCTCCGGCGAAGTTTTATCCTCGTTTGCATTTTTATATTTCTATTTATAGGCTGAAGATGACTTATTTATAAGTCGAAATGCATCCCGTTAAACTGAAGAGAGCCCTAGGTTTTGTCATATACTTTAACATATGATCTACATACAAAACATTAGGCAAGAAAATCCATCAAGAATTATTCAGTGTTTATCAGTCTCCAATACATGAAGTTTCTTCAACATCCTGTATTCATCAACAATATTTATTCAGCAAGACTCGATTGCAAACATCAGTTTTATTCAACAAGACACGACTGCAAGCACCAGTGTTAAGTATACTACAGTGAACATCTGACTTTTTATGACAATTATTAGTGTATCATTAATAAGACATCTTCGTTCTGACGATTTTCAAAATATTTTTATTTATTTATTTTTATTTGAGAATTAATATTTTAATGCTTTTAAGTCACTTTGTAAGCCAAAATGCTGTTTTTAAAATTTTAATTGTTTAACAATAAATCTTATGACAAAACTGTGGGTTTCTTTATATAACTGAGGGTATAAGGTGGACATTTTATTACTAAACTTAATAAATGCTTGAATAATATAATTTAAATAAATATACTGATATATGCTTGTAACAACTGTAATAAGCAATATACTGAATTGGCGCGAATTGTAGACACGTTTCTGTAAATGTAAGGAATTTACACCAGAGCTGAATTATATATAAAAATGCTTGTAGTAATTGCTAGAATTAGTAGATTCACTGTTGAATTATCAATATTAAGGATAATTACAATAATATAGGTGCTTCACTGTGGACACTTGTTGAACAATGCAAGCGACCTATTAACGAGCTTAACAGACTGATCTAAATAGCTGTAAAAACTAGAACACTGTGGTAATTATTGTCGAATAATTACACTAGCGCAAAAAAACTTAATAATTGTAGTTTTGTGAATAAGTTCGGGTTTTAAGAGCAATGATGTGACTGTTACATCGTGTCTTGTAAAACGCGCGAGCTGGATAATACGATTGCACAACTCGACGTCGTTTATGCTAGCTGTGAACTGAAGTGATGCAACGCCGAGGTCCAGGCACGAGGGGCCCTAAATCTGCACCTGCTGCTATTGCATCATAAAGAGGGCGCGCGTAAGTATCATTCCACCTTAAAACTGCTGAATCAAGCGCGGGTAAATATTTAGCGGACATTTCAATAGAAAGACATGTTGCTAGCACGAACATACTCCCCGGCGTTGAAGCATAGCTTTAACAAAAAGGAAATAATGTGCAAGCTACATTGATTACAAATACACTCTTATATACAACACTTAGATAAGCACTGACTCTACACTAATTAGAATGTCAACACACTTGATGTGATGAAAGTCAGGTCTATGCGAGGATGATAACTGGACTCCATGAAGCTGGTAATCTCCATGAGTGAAGAAGCTTCGACTCATACGACACAGCTGGAGCAGTAACACCATGTAGTGAAGACAATCAAACTGCTTGTTGAAGTATAATTTGTAGCGGTGAGAAACTGTAGAAGCTTGCTAGGGAAATGTATAATGATTGCTGTATATCAAGCAGGGCAGCAAAACGCTGATAATATTTCTGATAATGATACTGGAGATTGAAATCATGGAAAAAGACTTCTGACACACAATTCAATGTAATTGCATTGAAGATGATTGCTGAATTTTATTAGATTACTTGAAGTAAATAGTCTCTCGCTGAGGAGAAAAACCCTATACATGATGTACAGGAAATGATTTTTCACTAATGCGTTGAATGCACACACGAATAGGTGTTCCTTCTAGACGTTGTGGCTTTGTAGACGGGATCTACTTGAAGGCTTGAATATACAATAGCACTTGTAGCAAACCTTTCTTCATTGTTAGGAGATTTAATGCGATGAGATGCATTTCCCTTAACGTTCCTTTTCTTACAGGAGACGTACTTGTTGCTATGCGATCTAACCGCTGCATTGGGTCTATTTCTATCGAAGCGTTGGCTCTGCTTGTGAAAAGATGTCTTGCTTGATTTATTACTAACTCTAACTGATTTAGAGTTGTAGTGCTGTGATGTATTCGGTTTACTTCTGCTGATATCAAATCATGTAAATGCCTATGATGGAGAATTCACTTGCTTAGGTGTGAGGTGTAACAATTTGCTGTGTGTTGAGTTACACTTGCAATAAGAAGTGAATGAACACTGCATTACCTTATGTTCAGCTGAGAAACAGTTAAAACACAACTGCTTAGATCGTACAAAGCTCCATCGCTGTTGTACAGTTATTTTGCGAAATTTGCCACATCTGTGTAAATCGTGCTTTTGTTTACACTGTGGACAGACTTACCGTTGTGAAGATTTACTAATGACCACAAATGAATGCAATTGGGGCTCTTCATCAGAATTTGATAAAGGATTATCTGTACGAGAAACCCTTTTCATGTCATTATGTAGTAGCTGACTATGTACTGCTTGACCACAATTGCTGAATGATTCTAGATTGCAATGTTTTACCTGGTGATTCGATGAGGAGCAGTTTACTCACGGGTTCTGGGCCTTGACAAAATTCCATCGTTCGTTGACTTGAAGGTGTCGAAATTAATCACAATGGTACAGTTTGTGATTCTCTTGACAATATGGATAAGAACTGCTAGTTGCATTTGTGGATGTGTACGACTGTCAAGCTTCATTGTCAGTGTGTTGATGTGATCCCAGCTCAACCTTTCTTGTTGTTGATGGGCTGGACATGTTGCTAGAAGTCGCTAGAATCTCTAATGAGTGTGCTTTAGATTCTAGGAAAGTTATGATTTCTTGTAGAGACGTAAAATACTGTGAGTCAATTTTACTCTCAAACTCTTTGCGCGTGCTGTGTGTAAGATTATTTAACAGAAGCTGCATTAGGATATTGTCGTGCAGTGGAACTTCTAAAGATAGAGCTTCTACGGCGTTTAAGTTGCTCTGAAATTTTTTAAGAAGGTTCCTTAGTTCTTCTACACTGTCTGTTTTCATTGTTGGTAATGATAACAATTGTTGAATGTGAGCTGTAGCTATTAATCTGGTATTATTATAGCGATCACACACTAATACCCATGCCACAGAGAAATTGTCACTGGTGACAGGTAAGTTCTACACTAAAATATGCGCTTGTCCCTTCAGAGATGATAAGAAATAATGATAGTTTTGAATCGGATTTAGCGATTCATTTTTACCACAAGGCTACTGAATCTATCGTATAAATATTTGAAGTTGGTCACATCTCCAAAAAATGTGGGCAATTGAATTACAGGCAAAGGTATGACCTTATTAGATTGTGTAGTAGAAGATTGGCATGTATGGTGTGAAATATCACTATGATTTGATCGTTGACTGTGACGAAAGCTTAAACTGTGCACAGGCTGCTCGTGTAGACATAAAGTTCACTGAGTTTAGCTTTTAACACTCGATAACTGCTTCTTATTTCTTCATAGTATTGCATATAAAATTCTATTTCATCTTTAGCTTCGATGAGAGATTCAATTTGAGTTTGTATACCTTCAAATGTTTCCCAAAGTTCGTTCGTTAAGGCTGTCATAATCAACCTTCAGTTGAAACACACCAATTTCTTCTGGAATGCTGTCATAGTACTTTTGAATAAAAGTGAACTTGCGTTTGATGAAACCTCGTTTCTTGGTCAAAGCTTTGAATTCGTTCTCCATGTTGTAGTGACTAGAAGTTGAATAGTTCTGATTTTTGTTGTACTGCCACGGCTGCTGAAGAATCTTGCTGCGCTAGTCACCGCTCGTTGGATGATAGCCTTTATCGCTGCTCACTGCAGCCTTGATGATCGTTGTACACCGGAGTTTTGTAGTTTCTATTCACTGCCACTAGATAACAATCTGGACCATGAATCCAGATTTGCTGGAATCTTTTGATGACCGTCGCGGAAGATACGATCTACTGCGGACTAGCCAAATATATGGAGCGAGATCGAGAAGCGAAACGATACACGTGTGAGAGTATATGATTGTAATCAATTAAATCCTGCCCGATGATGGACCAAATGTTAGTGCATTGAAGGAAATAACTTCAAAAAAATGAATAAAAACCTCTGGGAAGTTGGAGGACCAATTACGGGAACCGCAATAACAGGTGTGAGAGCTAAATGGACTTATCGTAGGTCACTGGGCACAGAAATCCACGAATCTAAATAGAATTACAATAAAAAATGTTATAAAACAATGAAACTTTAATCACACTTGAACTAATAAATGCGTGAATGATATAATTGAAATAAATACACTGATATATGCTTGTAAGAACTGAAATAACCAATTTACTGAATTGGCGCGAATTGAAGACACATGGCTGTAAATGTAAGGAATTTACACCAGAGCTGAATTATATATAGAAATACTTGTAATAATTGCTAGAATTAGTAGAATCACTGTAGAATTATCAATATTAAGAATAGTTACAATAATATAGGTGCTTCACTGTGGACACTTGTTGAACAATGCAGGTGACCTATTAACGAGCTTAACAGGCTGATCTGAATAGCTGTAAAAACTGGAACACTGTTGTAATTATTGTCGAATAATTACACTAGCACAACAAAACTTAACTATTGTAGTTTTGTGAATAAGTTCGGGTTTTAAGAGCAATGATGTGACTGTTACATAATGTCTTGCAAAACGCGCGAACTGGATAATACGATCGCACAACTCGACGTCGTGGATGCTAGCTGTGAACTGAAGTGAAGCGACGCCGAGGTCCAGGCACGAGGGCCCCTAAATCTGCACCTGCTACTATTCCATCATAAAAAGGGCGCGCATGAAGGATCATTCCACCTTAAAACTGCTGAATCAAGCGCGGGTAAATATTTAGCGGACATTTGAATAGAAAGTCTAGCTAGACATGTTGCATGCACGAACATTATGTAAAGTGAAAACTGATTACTATTAATCCAATCAACAATTCCAATCACTGTATGTGGAATGTTTTAAACTGTCTTGTAATCTTGTCTCTATTAAACTAAATTGTAAATTGGAAATGAGATTGAGAGATTGATTTAAAAAAAAATGATTCCAATATTGGGGACTTCGGAGAGATTTAGCTCCTTCAGCACACCCCGTGGCTGCGCCACTGGAGAGTTGCGTCTAACAAATTAATCATGGATTGGTACGGGTTAAGAAGAGGTGTTAATTTTACAATTTTATGTATCATATCTCTTATTTCATTCCTCATAGACCAGAGCAGGTATGAAGATATAAGGAATGTGACTGTTCAACAAATTAAGCTCTATAGATCGCACAATAATAATCAAAGAAAATGCTTTGGTTTAGTTAGTGTTTATTTTATGTTAGTGTTAGTGCTTTATTTTAAGTAAAACCATACTTTCTTTCTTTTGTGTGTGTCCAAAATTCGACACCAACAATGATAATTCATTAGTAGTAATTATTTTATTCCAGTCATTGCCGCGTTTGAAAAAATAAACATAAATAAAAAATACAAGACCCCACTAAGGATCGAACCCTGATCCCACACGTCCAATTCCGATATCTTCACCATTACCCTATTGCGAACAGATGAGAACAACCTACATAATTCTGATGAGATTGTAATATCCAAGCTTCAAAATACGTTTAAACCAAAGTTATTGATTTTGCACTACAAGCACCGGTATTATAAAATAATATCTTTAAAATATGCTCCTGGAATAAACATATTCCTCGCGAATTTATTCATTATTAATATTATAAGAACTTCTATGCAAGAATATGGCGGATGTGAGGATATAGCCACAGCTTTCTATATGCCGGTATGTTCGTTTTAGAACAAAAATGACTAAATAATCAAGAAAATACATGGATAGACACGAGTCAGGTGTCAACCTAACCTTAAGTCTTCCTGTACATGCCCATATGCTCGTTCCTGGTACTTTATAAAAAAACGCCAGACGTTTTTTATTTGACCGACTGTACCATCTGGCACTTAATACTCGTGAATACTGTCAATGAAATTTGCTGTAATTTCAGCATTTAGTAAATCATTTTAAAAGACAGTAACTAGTAACCCATATAAAAGATATTTCAAGCACATAAATGCGTGTAATTCACAATGCACATGATTATAGACTACATAATCTACATGTGCTATATAGGCATAACATTCTATGTATGCGCTCTGTATGTATGTATATATATATATATATACACTGTTACAATATGTAATACTTAATGGCATTTGGGTTTCAAATACATTGTTTGAATTGCCCATTTGAGCTTATATGGAAATAGGTTATATATAGCCTATATATAACCTAAATATAATTATATAACCTATATATATATAAACCTATATCCATATAAGCTAAAATGGGCGATGGGTATTCGAAACCCCAATGCCATTAAGTATTACATACTGTAACAGTATATATATATACATACAATAATGTAACAGTATATATATATACATACATATATATACTGTTACAATATGTAATACCCATCGCCGACATATCCATATAAGCTCAAATGGGCAATTCAAACAATTTATTCGAAACCCCAATGTCATTAACTATTACATATTGTAACAGTAAAAGGGAAGCATTGATTCGACACTATAATATTCTGTATAACGCCAGTAAGATCACCTTTGCCCACAAAACTTGTCAGTGCAAAAGAGGATTGTGATAAGCACCCCCACCTCCCCTTTCCTGATTCTTGTGCTAATGTGGTAATAAATTTCATTCTGGAGTGCAGATGGAGCAGACTATATACCGTACTTCGAACTATTGTAATAAATAATAAAAGGAATTGTGGAAGTTAGTTGATAAGAAGCTAGAAACTATATTGAAAAACGTTTAGCGCAACATATCATGAGTAAGTAGCCTGTAAATTTCCCTTTCTGTACAAACTACGTCTATTCCATCATGCAGCTAATCGAGAAAAGAAAAGTTGACATATCCACCCTCCTACCAGAGACTCAGTGCATATGCAAATTGATGACATACGAGTATTTTAGAGAAGGAAAGATAGAGATAGTGGGGTGGAATAACGAGGCAAAAGTAAAAGAGGAATAATAATAATAAGAGAATGCAAAAATAGACCAAAAAATGGCAGCTTAGTATAAAAGTCGAAGAGCGAAAATGAAAACAATGCATTAAAAACAAAAGTATTAACCATTAAAATAGCGAGTACCGAAACGAAAAAGAAGTCTTAAATAAATAATGACGGAAGGACGGGAAAACGAAGGAAATCAGCAAACCAATGGATGAAATATAAGATAGGATTGAAAGTAAACAGAGCGAAGGGGTAGAGGAGGAAATATAAAATATAGACACAAAACGTATAAAGTATGCAACAAAGTAAAGTTGTCAAAGAACATCAGAAAATTGGTAAAAAAAAGTGCTTAAGATACAGCCTTCAGTAAAAGAAAGTTAATTATATTTAGGTGCCAAGATTGTGTGATAATGGATGAACAAGACTTCCAAATTTAGGTAAGCAAAATAATATAGAATTATTTTACATAATACTATTATATCGCGAGATTAAACAAACCCATTTCTTCCTCCTGCAGGGTGTCTGGAACCCGAATCGGCGGCTGACCATTTCGGGTTGTGGAGCTCCTAAGCTCGGCTAGAATGCTAGCGACCGCTTTGTAGTTAGTTGTATCTTTGCATGTAAATAGGTCAGAATGCGACTGATTCCAGGCTCAGAATAACTTTTCAGATTACAACATATATATCGTCAATTCGATAAAACAAGGACCACACCATGAGAAACTCATTGAACATTTTCAGTGTGGTAGGTAGTTTAGCTCTAAGAGAAATATAACTATAAACTACTAACCAGAAGCAATAGTAAAGTTCTCTATAATTATTAAAGTAGAGTTCGACAACATTATTGTCGGTGGAGAGTTCACACTAACTGAAGTATCAGTTTCTGTAGGATATAGGAAGCGAAAATAAGCATTTATCGAAGTCATGTTAACGATCTCTACTCATTTTTGGGAGATATTCGGATGTGGGGACAGCACGCTTGTCTCGCCGTCTCGCGAGTGTGGGATGGGATGTAACTAACACAATGCATCCACTCCTATGGGTTGTCTGTGATTTTCAAATGCAGTAATGGATATTTATAATCCATAGCAAATAAGATATTGAAGTGAGTTGACACTCTCATATCTAAGAAGGAAGACGGAACGTTATGAAAAGGTAGTTCCGCTCTATATTTTATATTCTCGTGAACTTATTCTTCTTTCTCTCCCTCAGATGTAATTTTCTCCCCTTTGGTAATAATTCCTTACGTTACGCTGCTGGATTTCATGTGTTTATTGAAATCTGTTGTGGCAGTCGTATTTTAGATCTAGCGTTTCCATGTGTGGAAACGCACATCCACTTTGTCTTTACAATCTTAGTAGGTGTGTGTTTTTTTTTTAAATCTAATACTGCTTCCTTCTTACTTATATTATCTTTTCTCTTTGTGAAGTCACATAGTAGTGACCATTAGTCAGAGTGTTGTGAGATACTATTATTAGTTATAAGAGTGTAGTGATTATAAAATGAACTCAGTTAAAGCAATCACTTCAAAGTAATGAAACCTGTGTAAAGCTTGGAATGTTTTCAGTATAGGCTAAATCAGGAGGTATGCTATTAGATAGTTGTGCCGTCAGTCATGCTTCTGTAATTAGATAATAATGCATTTTATTTGTGGAACCTTCCAGTACCTTCGTGGGTTACCTAATTATTCAGAATGAGCGTGAAACGTTCTGGAGAGTACCGCTTGTGTAATGCGCATGCCTAGTTCTAGTTGGTTGTGGCTAAGGTAAGCGTAGGCCTATGTGTTTTTGGTCTCGCTTGTGCTGTAAGCTCCCTCCCGTCTAGGCAGGTCCAGAAGAGCGTGTCCAATTCAACAATTAGGCCTACCTATTGACTAAAAGGGCTGGGAAATCTTACTGCTTTAAGGAAAAGTACAAAGATATGTGGAATGGTGACAGGTAATTTAGCCCTCACAGTTTAAATTATTATTAGATATCTGAATAAAGAAAATCAGAAAAAGTAGCATTTGAAATTTGGTTAACAATTTAGCCTAATAGTTTCATGTTTCAACAACTCAGTATAAGCGATATTTGTTTGAATTATTTTGTTATTCAAATTTAATCTTTGGCCAATATAGTCAACCACAAATATATCTTGCTTAAGACAACTGAACTAAATCACAAAACAAAAAAAGAAATTCAAACGAAATACTATAGAATTATAACAAACTAAAATTACATATCCCTTTCGAACCGACCAACGAAACGTGTCGTAGGCCTACAATGAGTTGCCACATGACCACTTAATAGTTGGAATGCAAAATATCATTCGCCTGTTGTATAAGAAAGCTATTACACACAGGGGAAATCTTATACTTTTTCGTTTCCACTCAATACCAAAAATATAAAAAGCACATTACTTAAAGTAGGCAAGTACAAGAATTAAATGAGCGATAATTACCTATAATAGAAAATATGTTAGGCTACTCTTATTTAAGCAAGGAAATAATAATTATTATTATAATTATTGTGCTTTATATTTATATTGTGCTTTACACTTGTAGGCTTGAGTTCAGGGTTTTCTGGATTATATTCTTACAATGATATGCGTTCACATAGTTAATAGATTCAGGTTTAATTTACTCAGTTTCATAGTCGGTTATACTCATGTTCGGATAATCTAAAATACGTAGCCTAATTATCTGTGTATTCTGTATGCTATATTATGATATGGGTCATTCTTCAAATACGGGAAAATTTGGAGTGTGTACAATCCAAATTTTTACTTTGTTTTTAAAATCTAAAAAAAAATTACTAAAATACTTCAGGGGTTACTTGATTATAATAAGACACCAGCAGAGCTTAAATGTTTATATTTTTATGTTTTAATTTTTTAAAGTCATGTGAATGACGTCCGTGTACATGTGGATGGCAGGAGGCCACATTAATGACTAACTTTGGCAACAATCTGCTTTACTTTATGTGATTTCATATTTTTCTCAGTATGCTTCAGTTGATTTTGCATGAAACTTGCAAATTTGTGTGCATCCGGAATTAATGTAATTTTAACTAGACTGTGTTTTTATGGTTTGGGGGGGGGAATCAAGCAGAAATTCATTTAATCAGTTTTAAGATTTTAAGTACAGGTCACAGACACCGCAAACACAATAGTACCCTACATTTATCATCTACATGACTTGAGAGTCATCCACATACCCCTTCATGAGGCAATGTGGATGACACGAAAAACAGGCATGTGGATGACAAAAAAGGAGTTTAAGTGGTCTCAGCAAGCCATTCCTAAACCTCTGTAGTAGAGATGGGGAATAGTTCTTGTAACTGTTACTTTGTAACTGTTACATGTATGTAACGGTAACGACCTGTTACAAAAAATTAAAAGTAACGGTTACCAAAGCTCTTCCTAGGATATCTTATTTTCGTCTCAACCAAAGGCGGAACCAGAAAATACTGAAAGGAGGGACCGACACACACGAAAGTTTGCTATTATTTGGGGTGTGAATATTAAAAAAATGGGATTTTTGTTAAAAAACGAGGGAAAAACAGGTCGTCCCTTTAGCTCATCCAACTCGAGACATCTAGATGTGAATGGTGGAACTACTAGCAGTATCGAGAATTACACCCGTTACATTATTCTCATCTGCTCCAGTTACCGGACCTGTTACTGTTACTCTCACCTGCTCCAGTTACTCGATCTGTTACTGTTACTCTCTACTGCTCCAGTTACTCGATCTGTTACTATTGCTCTCTCCTGTTCCAGTTACTCTCACCTGTTACAGTTAATTCTAATATTTCTGTTACGAGTGTTTTATCCGTGACTTTCACCTCGTTCCGTTACATCTGTTATTTCCAATATTTGAAAAACAAAAATAATTAAAAAAATAACAAATAACAAAAAATATAAAATAATTAAAATAAAAAATAACAAAAAATATATGTAATAAAAAATAATTTAAAAAATGTAATTTTAATGTTTTCCCACTTCCAGATGAGCTAGAAACTTGAAATTTGTTACACATATAGCTTTTAGGCTGTAAACCACAGGTAAATTCCAAAAAGTATTTTTTTTTTACTTTTAGCCCCAAAACCCCCCCAAAAAGGGCTCGCTCACTGACATTAATGTTTCCCCACTTCCAGATGAGCTAGAAACTTGAAATTTGGTACACATATAGCTTTTAGGCTCTAAACCACAGGAAAATTCCAAAAAGTAATTTTTTTAAATTTTTATTCCTAAAAACCTCTGAAAAAGGGCTCGCTCACTGACATTAATGTTTGCCCACTTCCTGAAGAGCTAGAAACTTGAAATTTGGTACACATAGCTTTTAGGCTGTAAACCACAGGAAAATTCCAGAAAGTATTTTTTTACTTTTAGCCCTAAAACCCCCCGAAAAGGGGCTCGCTCACTGACATTAATGTTTGCTCACTTCGAGATGAGCTAGAAACTTGAAATTTGGCACACATCTAGCTATTAGGCTGTAAACCAAAGGAAAATTCCAAAATCTATTTTTTTAAATTTTTATCTCTAAGCACTCCCGAAAAAGGGTTCGCTCACTGACATTAATGTTTGCCCACTTCCAAAAGAGCTAGGAACTTGAAATTTGTTACACATATAACTTTTAGGCTGTAAACATAGGAAAATTCCAAAAAAGTAATTTTTTAACTTTTAGCCCTATAACCCCCGAAAAAGGGCTCTCTCACTGAGATTAATGTTTGCCTACTTCCAGATGAGCTAGAAACTAGAAATTTGGTACACTTATATCTTTTAGGCTGTAAACCACAGGAAAATTCCAAAAAGTTTATTTTTATGTAGTTAATCGATGTTTTTTACATCGATGGAAAACAAATGATGTTTTTGCTACATCGATGTTTTTGTAACAAAAAGAAGATTAATAGGCTGCCTTGGTTCTACGATATAATTTTATTTACAGGAGCTTAATTTCCCAAAACATTGATTTTTACATCGATTGTTTTCATGGAAATACTTCTGTTTATTTATGAAATTTGCCTAATTTTCTGATACCATGGCATTTTTTAAATATGCATCGATTTTTTTTTTCTCTAAATACATCGATGATTTCAGGTCGATATTATCGTCATATCGATGTTTTCAGGTTGATATTATCATCATATCAATGGTTATCTCCGATTTTAACATCGATATTTTAACTGTCGATGCTCATCCCTAATTGAAAGCTTAATTCTACAACGGTTATTTGATTTCGGGGGTCCCTCCCTAGAGCCCCAGCCTTGGCTCCGTCCCTAACCGGTGGGGGGGAGACAAAGGGCATTCCCCTACAAGTGGGAAGTGATCTGGCGATTAACTACGTAATTTATAAAAAAAAGTAACAGGTCACGGTTATAAAAAACAGTTACGTGTAACTGTAACAGTAACGTAACTGTTCCAAAAAAAGTAACAGGTTCCCATCTCTACAGTCTGTAGGCTTAACTTTAATTAGGTACTTTGAATTGGTAGGTTTATCATAGTGCATAATCAAAATTAATGAATATTCACTTTCTGCCTACTTTCTAGAAGTCATGTTAATGATGGGAATGAAAACGCTTTCCTTGAAAATGATGCAAAGTCCTTTGTTAATCCAAAATTGTTTGTAAGCAAGCAAAATTCAACCTTACAATTCAACCACAAGCTGCCCTGTTGGCTTTCTAACACTGTTGCCAGTTATACAAATTTCTCATTCCTGCGGAAAAAATTCCATTCTTTTCAGCAATGTGGATGACCAAAAACCCTTGGGACATTCTTTATGTTCATTAGGTGGGGTAACAATTTTATTTAATTTTATTTTTTAATGGTTAATAATCTTCACACATTAATACTCATTGGCAGGAAAAAAGTTGAAAAGGAAATAACATTTTGTTTTGTGGAAAAATGCATTAGAATATACAAAACCGGGGTATGGAACAGGGCATGTGGATGACATTACATTGAATTAAATTTGGTTTTGTAATATCAGAATTTAAAGTTAGCGACATTTCAAAGTGATAGTTGTAGTATGGAAATAGTTTAAACAAACTTTTATTTTAATTTTTTTTAAAGTGGAATTTGAAGGGAAATATCACTCCGGAACACAAATTTTCCCGTATTTGAAGAATCACCCATATACATTCTTGATTAGTATGGTATATTAGTATTCAGAGTTTCTTTCATCTATATAACTGGAACCGATGGTTTAACTAAATTACACTTTCAAGAGATGGCATTCCTTATAATGAGTTTAAATATAATGCAATTTTATTATTTTATGTGTCTTGAATATTCTTAATTACTCAGTTCTATCCTGACTTATACATTCGTTTATACCTAAGGAATTTCCATTTTTACATTTTGCATATTCATAGGCATTATTCAGTATAAATTCCTTTGTCTAAAATTGTAGTGTGCTTGGAATGAATATTTCTTCATGTATGGAATTCTGAGATAATTTACGGCAAAGTACTGAAACTTCAGCATTAAGTAAATCAAATATTGAATATCATTCCACTTTGTCATTTTCTCACCTTGCTTATAAATCATGTAAATATTTTGCTTTACCAGTAATTTCTAAGTTTAAGTCTATATATTTTGAAGCATTCTGGAGTCTGGAGTTTGTTGAAGTTTTTTTTTTAAATAAAGTGTTAAACATTGTATGGTGGATGATCATTTGTCTATGCCTTCTCCACCTTCCTAATTTCCATGTTTTGGTATGTAGCAACTGAGCTAGAGATTAATTATTTTCAAGTAGCTTTTCCCCAAATATATTTATTAATGTAGCCACAAATTTTAGAAGCTTCAGATGGTATCGGGCTTTCTTCTGATCGAAAGGAGGAGATAGGCCTATGCTCAGTTGCTCTTCGCATCATATAGTCAGATTTGAGTGGAATTTTTTAAATTTAAATGTTCGAATTTTTTGTGCCTCGGCTTTTCGTTGGATTTGGAGTAGGGTTAGTGGCCTTTGTGTAAGTTTGTTGGCCTCGTTTTTCCTTTTGAAAGAATTGATTTTGTTCCAGATTTGTACTGACTAGCTAACATATCCGTTATGCCATGATTCTCCATTTACTTTTGTTCGGTATATAGTTATGGTATTTAAAGAGTGTGTTAAAGTAATTGTTTAATGGAACTTCTGTAATTTTTTCATAGTACTCTAACTTCAGTGTTTTTAAAACTTCTTTCAAAGGTAAATGCAAATTTGTTCTATCCTCTATTGTATGTGTGAGTTGCCCCGAGCAGCCTGCTGATTTTTCATTTCAAAGGAATAAACAACAACAACAACAAACAGAAAAAACCTCAATTTAAGATTGATTGTTATTTTATAATAAAATATTAAATAGTAAATATTTGCTCCCTTTTAATGTTGTGTTGCTCTGAGATTTGGTGTTTCTCATGATACCTACCCGCTTGTCTAGTCAGCCACCCCTTTCTCTCTATGTTCGTTTTTCTATCCGTCAACTCAAGCCACTCAACGAACTGTCCCATGTAAAAAAGAAGATAGAAAAACGGAAATTGAGAACAAATTATTGAAACCTTCAAAAAAATACCTTGCTGTTTGAATTATGCAACCAAATACAGACCAAACGAAAGCAAATGTCAAAATGTTAACAAAAATAAAAAAAAAACAAAAGGATGACATAGAGAGACATAATTTTCTCATCAGTATGACCCATACTTTTATTGGAAAAGAAGAGCTCTTCAAAGGATATTCACATTTTGGGGACCCGGTTACTAGTGCTGCGCCCCCCTCGCCTTGTGAAGAAAATATACTGTGCTGCATTCCTTGTGTTATAGTGATACGTCTTCCACAATCCATGGACTCATGCTGTCTTATCCGAAATGGGTGGCCTGCTGTGGATCCCTATTCATGCCCTTCTGATGCGGCTGCTGCTCGGGCTTGTCGATCGCATGCTCTGTAGTTGTTCTGGGTTGGCTCACGGGAGGATGGCCCTTCTTGTCTTGCCTCTATTCTATGGTGACCGGAGCCACTCCTCTTCTCTGCTTTCGTTGGTGATCTTTGGGCAGATCTTCTGGGTTCAGCTACTACTGATCTTCAGCTAAGTGTGATAAGTGTAACAATATGGAAAATATGTCTAAAAGAAATGTGGTGCTTCGGGGCAGGTAGTCTGGCTTGTGTTATATCACTTGTGTGCCATTCATGGACACACCTTGTTGGGACCAGACCTTACTATGCCAATAGAAATGTGCAGTGTTTTTGGTGGGACTCTAGGAAGGCCATAAAAAGGGTCATATAGCTCGAGCCCATCATTAAATTTGTTTTCTGTGCGACGGGAAATTTTTTCCTGGAGGGTAATTCGCGTGACGTGAGAGATATTATTAAGAGTATTTCATGGATATTAAAATAAAAACTCTTCTTAATTCAAATTAATTTTTATACTGTACCCAACGGTATCTGAGAAAGAGAAAATAATTCTTCTTGACTCAGTAATGACACTAATTCTAATTGTAAATTAGGACTACAAGATTAACATTATAAAAAAATGCTCTTCTGCAGTAAAAAGTTTCTAAATTGCATATAAGATGACATAAAACAATTACAACTTTTCTTGAGTAAAAAATTTTGTAAATTCATACAAGACGGACATTAAAAAGGGCAATGTGTTTGACTTGAAGCTTTGTAATGTGTAAACGAGAATGGACATTATCTAAGAAAAATTATCTCTTGGTCGCTTAAAATTGTTTGCTATTGGGACACACGTTTGAATAAGAAAATGGATTCCTCGCTGTGTTCCTGGGCTTATGTTGCAGCTTATGTTCTGGACTCCTAAGGAAGTTGATTCCTGTTCCTGTCAGGCATGTTCTGCAGGAATGCCTATCTGTCTCTGCGCCCCCATCATTGGGTGGCCTCCCAGATTTTTTTGCCATTGTGTGTGGCCGGAGCGGTCCCTATTAGTCCCCTGTCAAATGTACAAAAAAAGACTCCCGTGTGCTCCTCGATGATGCAAGTGTGGGAGTGGTCTCAATCTCTTCGTTTGACCTTGGAGAAACATAATTTCGATGGTGCCACTGTTGAAAATGGTGCGTTTGAATGGTGGGGGCAAAAAACAAAATGGCTGCCATCGCAAACACGTTTTCCTATTTATATCAGTAACCGTTGGGATTACAAAAAAACGTTTTAAACATGAAATGTAGCTACATAGATTCTGCACAGAAAAGATAATTACAACTTTTATGTAGGATCAACCGTTTTCTCATGAAAAGTACTTTTATATTTTTCAAAATTAAAAATGATTATGTCTCAGTATGAGGGTTTTGCAAGCGCATATTTACATGCCTGGCATTATTTACACGGCCACTGGATACTTCTAACAATAATTAATATGTTAAACACTAATAAATTAAAAGATAACCCCTTTCCCTTATGTTGTGCCGTAGGAAACTGAAAGATAAAAGGTACCACTATAGTTCTAAACACTAACGAAAATACTGTGGAAGAAATACAATGTTTGCAGATTGATAGGCCTATAGACAGAGTGGATACACTCCTACAATTACATTTTTAATTATAATCATCGTCACTTTCAACACAAATCTCACTTAGACCTAAATCATCATCGTCCAGCTCGCACTCTCCCATATTGTCACAACGGTTGGGATTACCTTCGCAAGTGCACATTTCAGTACACCGGAGTCCATTTGACTGACATGTAGCCTACATGGAAGAGAGCAACGCCTTTTGGAGCATGAGCAGCGACAAAGTTCCAAGATAAGCTCTGGTGCACAAGGGTTGGTATAAGCAACAGACTCGTATGCACTCCATACTTTTTTTCCATCCAAAATCTGAGGGCGGTGGGTTATTGGGATGCTTATTTAGGTCCTGATTCCATTCAAAACATTGAAGGTGAGCCTTTAGCCATGCCAGATCCAGTGCAGATCTTGTTGGAGGAACATCTTGGCATTTTTTCTGTGTAAACAACAACCATCACACAGGACCTAATATGTCGGTCAGTGTAGTTTTGGGGATATAAAGCTGCAAATGAGCGCTCCCAAGATAGTCCTGACATCTTCAGTGAGTGAAAGTGTAGTCCCCAATTTAGCCAAGGCTACTAGCGGCTTATCACTTGCGGAATTAAAAGCTTTCCACCACTTTATTTTACCTTTGCCAGCAAATGATCCTGTTACATCAGCTCCTAAAATTGCGTGTAATCCAGGGAGTGCAGAGGCTTTCAGAGGTCCAAGTGCTCTGTAAATTGAACCTAGCTGAACTAACCTTAGCCGAGAAAAATGCAAAATCTTTCGAAAGCTGAGGATATCATCTTAGTGCTAAAATCAGGACATCCATATCGGGGAAGAACACATGAGTAGTTTTAATTCCTTTCTGTGCTAAATAAGATGCATGTAATATGATCTTCGTGTTGGCCTCCTCCTGCGTACTTGCAAGACTGGATATATCATCACCATGTGATGAAGCTGCTTTGTCGAACTGAGTAAAAACTGAGGACAAAAACTACATGGACCTCACTGTAATTACTGAATTCAGCAATTACAATGAGGTTAATGTAGTTTTTTACTCTTACAAAGAAAACTCATTGAAGAAAGCGACGTGTGAGATTCGGCAAAAGGGCTCAGATCCAATGAGGTGCAAAATCGGACCAGAAACGAAAACTGGAAGTATACCAATGCACAAATTAGCTAACAGAGTTCCTTTCCGATGAGATTCTGCAATTTGGCGTGACCAAAAACAAAAGGTTTGTACTCTGTTTGAAGGGACAAAGCAGCTTCATCACATGGTGATGATAAATCCAGTCTTGCAAGTACGCAGGAGGAGGCCGACACAAAGATCATATTACTTGCAGCTTATTTAGCACAGAAAGGAATTAAAACTACTCATGTGTTCTCCCCCGATACTGATGTCCTGATTTTAGCACTGAGATTATATAATCAGCTTTCGAAAGATTTTGCATTTTTCCTCGGCTAAGGTTTGTTCAGCTGGTTCAATTTACAGAGCACTTGGACCTCTGAAAGCCTCTGCACTCCCTGGATTACACGCACTTTCAGGAGCAGATGTAACAGGATCATTTGCTGGCAAAGGTAAAATAAAGTTGTGGAAAGCTTTTAATTCCGCAAGTGATAAGCCGCTAGAAGCCTTGGCTAAATTGGGGACTACACTTTCACGCACTGAAGATGTCAGGACTATCTTGGGAGCGCTCATTTGCAGCTTTATATCCCCAAAACAACACTGACCGACATATTAGGTCCTGTGCGATGATGTTGTTTACACAGAAAAAATGCCAAGATGTTCCTCCAACAAGATCTGCACTGGATCTGGCATGGCTAAGGGCTCACCTTCAATGTTCTAAATGGAATCAGGACCTAAATAAGCATCCCAATAACCCACCGCCCTCAGATTTTGGATGGAAAAAAAGTATGGAGTGCATACGAGTCTGTTGCTTATACCAACCCTTGTGCACCAGAGCTTATCTTGGAACTTTGTCGCTGCTCATGCTCCAAAAGGCGTTGCTCTCCTCCATGTAGGCTACATGTCAGTCAAATGGACTCCGGTGTACTGAAATGTGCACTTGCGAAGGTAATCCCAACCGTTGTGACAATATGGGAGAGTGCGAGCTGGACGATGATGAAGATTTAGGTCTAAGTGAGTTTTGTATTGAAAGTGACGATGATTATAATTAAAAATGTAATTATAGGAGTGTATCCAGTCTGTCTATAGGCCTATAAATCTGCAAACATTGTATTTCTTCCAAAGTATTTTCGTTAAAGGTTAAAACTATAGTGGTACTTTTTATATTTCAGTTTCCTATGGCACAACATAAGGGAAAGGGGTTATTTTTTAATTTATTAGTGTTTAACATATTAAATATTCTTAGAAGTATCCAGTGGCCGTGTAAATAATTGCAGGCATGTAAATATGCGCTTGCAAAACCCTCATACTGAGACATAATCATTTTTAATTTTGAAAAATATAAAAGTACTTTTTATGAGAAAACGGTTGATCCTACATAAAAGTTGTAATTATCTTTTCTGTGCAGAATCTATGTAGCTACATTTCTTGTTTCAATTTTTTTTTGTAATCCCAATGGTTACTGATATAAATAGGAAAACGTGTTTGCGATGGCGGCCATTTTGTTTTTTGCCCCCACCATTCAAACGCACCATTTTCAAGAGTGGCACCATCGAAATTATGTTTCTCCTTGGTCAAACGAAGAGATTGAGACTACTCCCACACTTGCATCATCAAGGAGCACACGGATGTACATTTGACAGGGGACTATATACTGTCTGTACCCGCTCTTCACGTTGGTTGCGCATCAGATATCTGCTGTCCTGATTGCTGATCATCCATCCATCGCGTCACATCTCAGCGAGTCATCAGGCTTCACTTCTGTTGTAAAGGTGTTCTTGTTAATACAAACAATAGAAGGTATTCAGAGAATGTGTTAATCAGTGTACACATATGTTAAAATTGTGTTTGGAGCTTCTCTCCATCACAGGTCGTTTTGGGGAACTCTATCTTATATTCATTGCCCCTATGTTATTTAACGATAATGCATTTATATTACAAAGGAGCAGAGACTCTCGTAGAAAGTTTTCGTGGGTGTGGTCACCTAGTAATTCTATCCCTTTGTACTGTGTATGGACACCTGGCACTGAATCACATCTTTGCATTTGTTTTACTAAATAACTTGGGACACCTGATTGTGATCAAATGAAATTTCGGGTTTATTGCAAATTCAGTAAGTTTTGAAATGTGAGGCCTCCGCCTCTATTATGAGAAAATTGACTTTTTCTGATCATGGACTTAACAAAGGAAATAGAAAGGGAATCAAGACAATAAGTAGAATTATTAAAACAGTCAAGAAAAAGACATTTGATCAGATTGGCTAAGAATAAATTCTATATTTTTCTGTAGAATAAAGTAACAAAAGGCAATCAAATTAATCTTTTATGTAAAAAAAATATACATAAGAATTTTACTGGGACCGTTCCTATAATAATTTTACATATGTATATGGTGAAAAGGTAAAAAAAAAGGGGGCTAAGTGGATTAACATTCGACAAAAAAGGGGGAAAAAATATTAACATTGAATGATTAAGGTTCATAACTTAAATATTTGTTTCATTGTGTTATCTTAAAATTTGATTAATTTATTACGACATTTTTCTTAATTATGTGAAACTGAGTCATTTAAATTATTGAATTATTGAATAGTGAATAATTATGTCATTCTGAGAAGCATTATGGGTGTGCTTCATTTCGGTCGGAAGGAGAAGGATTGTAACGGTTGGCCAACCTGTGTTTGCTAGCAGCTGTTGGGATTCTCCTTGCCGACTTTCAAATGTTATTTTTTCATTCTCTTTGGTTGCTCCGGCGCAATCTCGTCTTGGTTCTTTCAATCGGAGTCATAAAAAACTGCCGATTGATTCGGGACTTCAGTGTGTAGTTGAGGATTGACGGATCAAGATGTAGCTGTTTAAATAGTGCCTGTATTCCGGCGGTTGGCAGATATGGGGTTAGTTGAATTATTCTGGACATTTTTCCCCTATTTGATTTTCGTTTTAAAGTAACTGTTTGTGGTATTTTCTGATTATCAAAATTTATACCTTCGAATCATGAGAGTAAAAAGCTCAGTGTAATTATGTATGATTATTTCCAAGTTTATTCCTAATAGCTAAATTTCACCATTGTTCAGATTCAGTTATGTCTAAGTTGTAATGTTCTTTACATACTCTTTGATACTGTGACGTCTGAATTAGTTTTCCATTTCATTTCCTAAAGTGTTAATTCTACCCGTCTCCGCCATATTACTGACGTAATCTTTCTCTTCAGCTTAAAAAATCTATACGTATACACGCCCATTTTGCTTCATTTTCTGCAAACATATAACTTTGGTATTTATATCATTTCATCTAAATATATGTTTGTAGGATATTGTATTTAAATATATTTCAAGCAAAATAGAATTCACCGTTTGTCTCGGTTACAGTTATTCAGTTTTACGTGTAACTTGTAGCACTGGGTCAAGCGTAAAAGAACTTTTATGGATTACGTAGTTGGTTTCTTCATTATTTTTTTACATTGACAATTATGCCTGGCATTATATTTTGTTATGGACTTCGGCATAACTCAGCCTATTCTGTGGTGTACTTCTTACATTGCCTTATTTCTGTTTTCACAGTACCCGCATGTTTAATATTCAGGTTTATAAATATTTAAGCATATCGGACTTTAGCTTAACGGGCTTTAGTCGAGGTAGTGCTGTAGGCATGTAGGCCTAGTTTGTCATTTCAGTAAATAGTCCTTTTTCAGGTTTATAATTATTTAAGCATATCGGACTTTAACTTATGGGGGCTTAGTCGAGATAGTGCTGCAGGCATATAGGCCTAGTTTGTCATTCCAGTATAGTCCATTTTCAGTTTATAGTTATTTGAACATGTGAGACTTTAGCTTATGGGGACTTGTCGGGATTGTGCTTTACACTTGTAGGCCTAAGTTCAGGGTTTTCTGGATTATATTCTTATATTGATATGGGTTCACATAGTTAATAGATTCAGGTTTAGTATACTCAGTTTTATAGTCGGTTATACTCATGTTCGGGTATTCTAAAATACGTAGCCTATTTCTCTGTGTATTCGGTATGCTACATTATGATATACATTCTTGATTACTACGGTATATTAGTATTCAGAGTTTCTTTCATCTATATAACTGGAGCCGATGGTTTAACTAAATTACACATTCAAGAGATGACATTCCTTATGATAGGATTGTTGATAACATCCATAGGTGTATCTAAAGTTAAGTTCAGTATGTTTTGCCACATTTTATTGAGGATCTCATGTTTAAGGGCTTGCTTCTTTCGGGGGAGGGGAGGTTGTGCTGGTCAGCACAGTTACCCGCTCAAAGAGGTTCAAATTAGTTCATCGAAAACCCGAAAGGTCACGTGCGCGCTGCAGTACGCGACGTGAGCGCTCTTAAAGCAAGACGAAGGGGGGTCGGGAAGCTCCCGAGACCTGAGAGCCAGACAGCTACGGGAAGCCATGTAGAGTGTTTGTGCAGTCAGCCGGACCAAGAAGGGGCCATGAAAGGAGATCAAGAACCGTACAACATGTGAGTCAGAAACTTAAACTGTAATAATTTATTTGTTTCAAAATTTAGCACTGATTCCTTATGAATCAGTGAGTTTTCTAAAGTAGAATCAGTGTTCGTGAATAGCAAAGGAAAATCACCTTAAGACGGAATGGTTGCCCAAGGCCAATGTAAATTAGTTTAGAAGGATAGGAATAGTTCAACTCATATTTTTGAAAACTAGGGGATAAGATGAGTGATTATAAGTAATACCGAGTTATTATACTGCATTTTACTAACAATAGTTGAAAGCATTACATAATCGTCGTGAAGGAATGCGGCGTTTGTACGTTTCAGAACAAAGGAGTCCGTTGCGTAGTTCAAATTACAAGATGGCGACATAGACACACACGAGATCCACATGTCTTGCGAAAATATATTCACAGTAATTAGGTATTTAAAGAAAACCATTTAAACCAGCCCATTATGCAATTTGGAATTTAAAAATATGGGTCCTTAGATGAAACGTGACAAATTAACAAATAAGAAAATTGGTTTAAGTTCTTCTAGGAATTATAAGTCAGCACACCCAGTCCATATGACATATTTCTTGAATCGAGTAAAATAGTAAGTTCGAAGAGTACCCTATGCAAATATTACTTTGACTAATAAGAAAAGAATTACAGTTTAATATTCAATATTCAGTATTAATTAAATTTAGTTAAAGTATTACAACATTATCTGTAGCAAGGCAAAATGTCGGCTCATTAACCATTGAAAAAAGAAAAGAAATATCTAGTAGTTAAAGAAAAACTTGCATACAACAGTACAGGATTAACAGTAGAGTTCTTTCAGTTTGAGTCTAGCATTACTTGAGAATGATTATAATTTTCTTAATATTTTACTATCGTATAGATTTCAAATAATATTGGAAGTATAACGGATTCCCTTCGAACTTATTACTTGCTAATATAATTTGTTCAATTAACCCAATAATGTCTGGCTAGTAAAGCTGACTTCGGTTAATATTATAAGTTCAATAATATTGATCAAAAATAGACTTGCTCAAACTTAATGGTGTTAAATAATTACCAAAAGAATCTAAAATATTAAGTTGAATAAGATTAAGTAATTTTACCATAAAATAATGGGCATTGAATACAGTGAGAAGTTGTAGACTGCTAAGCTTTGTTAGTTTATGGAAAATAAATTGTTGAAATTGAAATTGCATTTACCTCATAGCATTTAACTTCCCCTACGTACGTGGTTCACCGATCGGCCTGTAGGGAGTGGTAGCCCCTAGTAGCTTCCAATTAATCAGTACCAGAATCAGAGAAATTATATTACATGATATTACCACCCAAGTAATCATCAGCATTACAGTACCAGTACAGTCCATGCCAGACTATTTACATACCAAGCCTAACCCGAAACAGTAAAATACCACCATAACCTAACAATAACAAATCACAGAGCCTGACACACCAAACCAACATAACCTAGCAAAACACAAAACCACAACACAGCCAGCACAGTGGTAGCACTCCATTCTTTTGCCTTTTCTATACCGTTTTATTTTTATTGTCTTGTCGTAGGGGAGGTTGATGCTCCTGGTGTCGCATCATTCATATTTTGCTGATTTTCTTATTTTGAGAGTTAACATGGGATAATGCAGGCGAGTATAGCAAACAGAAAACAAAACGATCAGCAGTTATTGAACACATCGTTACAGTCATTACCTACATCTTTCCATCCAGTGCTTCAAACATATCAACTTATAGGTGATAGCTTGCTAGTTCGGTTTAGTGAACAGATTTTACATTATACGGTGAAAAATACTCATGGAAATAGAGCTATAGGATTATGTGTTTGTGGACAGACAATTAGTGATTTACTGTATAGGCTAACAGTTAAAGAGTATCCGGTAGGACCGAGAGTGCTTTTACTCATTGGAACTAATGACATTTTGAAGAATAGTAGACAAGCTGATATATATACAAATTTGAGAACATTGGTAAGCGAGTTGTGTAAGACGGTAGAACGTATTGTGTTGCTGACTATACCACCTATACGCAAATTGCAAGCGTGTTCTGAACAATGGGATCGTATTGAATGTTATAATGCTTATATTAGAACATTGGGAACTGATCAAGTTACGATAGCAGATATTCATCAGCTGTATTTATTGAAATATAGGGAATGCAAAACAGATTGTTTTGAACAATTTTGTGGACGAAGCCCGAGAAAGGATCTTATTCACCTTAATAAAATTGGCCTAACCAAACTTTACCAGTATTTAACCACACATAATTATTTGGTTTCATAAAGAAATTTTGTGGGAGTTCTCATGCGAGATATATATATACATATATTTGCATATATTAGGGAAGCTATGTTGATACAATCGCATTAACCAAATTTAAATATAAATCCATAAGGAATATTGTAGAGACAATACATCATGTTTTGTACATAGAGATAAATATCTTGAGGAAGATTATTTTTATTGTATTAGGACTAACTAAACTATTCACATATTGGCGATACATATTTCCCAGCTTTCATACAGAAATACAAGCTGATTTACAAATATATTTATAGATTTTGAGGAAGGTTACTTTATGAAAATAGGCCTACTCGATCTTTATATATAGTTAACAATAAATAATTATTGGCTTTCATGAAGGTATTGTGCAGGTGACAATACAAGATATTTACATATATTTGCATATTTTCGGGAAGACTGTTGAGGAATGTTATAAGTGACAAGATATATTCACATATATTTGCATATTCGGGAAGATTGTTGAATAAACTAGAATTTACTAAGAGTTCATAAAGATTTTTGTACGTGCCAAGATATATTCACATATATTTGCATATTTTCGGGAAGACTGTTGAAGACTGTTGAAGAATGTTATAAGTGCCACAATATATTCACATATATTTGCATATTTGGGAAGGCTGTCTGAATAAACTAGAATTAACCAAACTTACACAAAGCTTCATGAAGAATGTTGTAAGTAACAAGATATAGTTACATATATTTGCTTATTTTCGGGAAGATTGTGGAATAACATAGAATTAATCAAAGATTCATAGAGAATGTTGTAAGTGCGAATGTAAGTGTTAGATCAAGAGTCTATAAGTTTTAGTGTTTTAAATTAGCCTCTGTGTTATTTGGCGCCTCCGCCAATTATTTGCCGCGAATTAGTCACTTCCTGAGCAGGTGTGTGCTTGCAGCGTTACCACGCCAGTTTGCAGTGCAGTTCAGTTCGGATTGAGACGCCGCTGTATATAGTCTGCGTAACAAGTGCTCCTAGTGTTTTGGACCCTTTCGCTCTATATATTAATTCCTCATCTGCAACTCCGCGTATATCATGCTCCTATAGTGTAGGCAGCTTTACGTGTGAAATTCAGGAAATAACATTATATTTTAGTGTCATTTACAAGCATTTCTATTGTTCCTAACCTAGAAGCCTCGTGCTGTGAACAGGCTTTGTCTAGCGTTACATTCGCCAACGGGCGGGAGAATAGTTTTTTACGAGAACAGTAACTGTATTAATTCTTATATTTTATTGTGTAAAAGTGTTGTATCAAATAATTCAGAATTCAGGCTTCTTGAATATATACCGTTGCAAATTACCCAGGTTGAAATCTCTGTCCCAGCTACCTACAGTCCTAGCTCTTCCTGTGATTAGTTATTAATTGGCGTAATCGCCTGGTCCTCCGAAAATACCTTCATTGTACCTTTATTCCTAGTTACCATCTAACATATATCTACATATATTTACATATATTTTGAAGGAGACTATTTTAAATGAGTTGTCGATAATTGAATATTTCACATAGTTAAATACACATATTTAACTGCTTTCATAAACGAAATTTGTAGGTAACACTATAAAATATGTTGACATATTTTTGCATATTTTGGCAACGATAGTTACATTTATATTTGGTATATGCGAGTGGCAATAACGAAGGTTGTAGACTTATAGTGACACCATTTTGTAACACATCTATTATTCAAGACCGTTTAGGGGAGATGAACTCTATTAGTAATTTTGAAGGAGTGGATCGTTTTGGAAATTTCGCACTAATGCATTTATTTAGTACTGGTCAGGGAATAAATATTTCCAACTGTTTCTTTTACTGCGTTCGAGGGAGCTTGTTGTTGACGACTGAAGTAGCCGAACTTTCATGGTGAGTTAGTGATGGTCCGGTTGATATGGGGATATTGTGGATTCAGGATTAAGTGTAATTTGCGGTATTATTGTGTATTCAGCATTAAGTGTAATTTGCGGTATATAGTGATACTCCAGTCGCCTTTAACTCCTTACCGAGGCGTTTGTCGAAGTATTTAATCATGGTTGTACCTTTCAAGTATCCTTGCGAGCCGCTTTGAGACTGTTCGGTGTAGCTCAACTTCTCTGGTTATGGAGTTGGGTGCTGCCTAGTGAAAAGGTGAGAGTGTATGTCGTACCTGGGTAATAGGACGATTGAATTGTGTATTATACTCCAGCAGTCTTTGAGCCACTTAAGTGAATGTTTGACTGAGTCCGTGATTATATTTTATTATGTCTGACTAGCACTAAATTTTTTTGAGCAGCGATATTATTGTGCAGCGGGTAGACTGAACCACTCTTGACAGTTAGTAGAAATTGGTGCAGGTGATTCCACTGTTAGGTTAGAAATAAACGTAGTATTTCTCTTATAAACGAGTTGTAATTATGATAATGTACAATAATTCATGGTTATAAAATTACAAGGGGATTCGGAATTGAACATTTGAATAGTGATATTGGTTTTGTTAGAGGAATTTGTGGAATTATTGCAAAATCTCACATAATGGGGTGTCCTTCCTGTTACAAAGTTTGCAAGATAATTCAGTGCGGAGAGCACATGCCACACAGCTTAAGGAATTTCATATTCATTGAGAGAGATATATGGAGGCTCGTGTGTGACTGTCAGGCTCTTATTGTGAATGAAGAGTTGCATTTGATGTAGTAAAATCAGTTTATAGAGATAAAGGGGTATTGTGACTATCAGGCTCTTATTGGGAATGAAGAGTTGCATTTGATAGAGTAAAATCAGTTTATAGAGATACAGAAGTATTGTGACTATCAGGCTCTTATGGTGAATGAAGAGTTGCATTTGATGTAGTAAAATCAGTTTATAGAGATAATGAGGTATTGTGACTGTCAGGCTCTTATTGTGAATAAAGAGTTGCATTTGATGTAGTCAAGTCAGTTTATAGAGATAAAGAGGTATATTATGTGTAACTATAGTCTAGGATTAGTGGATCTACATTTGAGTGAATAGGTAAACTGAGATAATAATTCATACAACAGGAAGTTAAATGTATATCAAGGTTGCAACCAAGCAATTGTATTATCAGTAGCAATATGATATTTGTAATAAGAGTTATGGTGAATAATAGTATTACGAGTTAGTGTTAAGAAGTGAAGGTTACTTTGGCATTTCGGCATGGGCAACCATTTGTGTTTACGTTTGATTTATTTAAGTTTGATTTAATTATTGAAATACCATATTTCTTTCTACTCACATGTTGCGGGGATTCGGCGATCATGGTCCCGGAGGTGCTGCTGCTGTACGGCACTAATGGCTAAGTATATACTCTCTAGAGAGTTAGAGAGAGTATTGTAAAAAAAAAATTGTAAAAAAAAAATATAAACAAAAAAACATTACTTAAGAATTATCTATTATGTATATAAAACTGATTATGACTAAAAGAAGTACTTCTACATTCTAATAAAACAAAACAACTTGCAAGTTAACAATCAAATAAAGTTATAGAGAAAATTAAAGTTAAAGAAGAGAAAAATAAATGGAATTATTATGGACATTGAAAGGAAATAATGAAGGGACTAAAGTTTAAACTCAATAACAAATTATTCAACATGAGTTCAGCGAACTGTTAACAATGTATGGACTTAGAAAAATACTGTGCGCAGTCGTCTTGATGTTACAGCTGTCATAGTGGTGATGGGAATGGATTACCAGGAAGCTATCGTGAACGATAGATTGTGAAGGAGGGGCCGAGATGGACTTGGTTTCCAGTTGCAGCTGCTGTGGTGTGTGTGTGCGCGCACGCTCGGCAGTAGTAGGCCTAATTCATGGTGGAGGCCTCACCTAATGCAATTTGTCATCCAACATTGGGTGGCCGGGATTACGCCTCACTTCGCAGATTCACTCAACCTCGGAAATCCCAAGAAACCATCCGACACCACGACAGGTCCTCGGTTATGGAAGACTACACCTCATCACCAGAGTCGGTGACATCTTGGTCACTGGCGTATGCTGATAGTATATCGCAACCGCGGTGTATTCAAGGACCAGCTCATTGGTGCTACGAAGTGTAATAAATATAGTGGAAGACCCACTGTGTTTGGTAGGTAATCATGGAGGCTTTAGTGGCAGCTGTGCAGTGTATGTGTGATCGCAATAAAAAAAAGTAAGTAATTCTTTCATGTAATTATTAGAGGGCAAAGCAAAAAAAACTTTCAATAAGAAGAGGATACAATATAAAAAAAAGAACGTTAAAAAGAAGAGGATACCATAGTACAAGAAAACAATTATAAATTCAAGATTCAAAATGTTGGAAGACATAGGACTTACCACTTAAAATAAAATGAACATGACTCTAACCAAGGACGTCTTAACGATTGATGATAAGTAAAAGAAAAAAAGGGTATATTAAAATGTAAATGTATTAAAAGATGTAGAAGTGTTTATATTTAGGTTATGTGTCTTTTTGTGATATTAGATTTTTTGAACATACATATTGCAACTCAGGGTGAACATTTCAATGTGAAGACTGATTTCTAGTGTAATTGTATTGTGCTACCTGAGAGGTATATTTTTGTGTTGGATATCTAGGATCTAAGATGTATTTTTTGGGGAGCACTGATGTTTTTGATAGGATGTTCATTTAAGGGTACTTCTTATGTTCAAGAGTTTGTAGTGTTGTGTAATAGGATTGTTGATAACATCCATAGGTGTATCTAAAGTTAAGTTCAGTATGTTTTGCCACATTTTATTGAGGATCTCATGTTTAAGGGCTTGCTTCTTTCGGGGGAGGGGAGGTTGTGCTGGTCAGCACAGTTACCCGCTCAAAGAGGTTCAAATTAGTTCATCGAAAACCCGAAAGGTCACGTGCGCGCTGCAGTACGCGACGTGAGCGCTCTTAAAGCAAGACGAAGGGGGGTCGGGAAGCTCCCGAGACCTGAGAGCCAGACAGCTACGGGAAGCCATGTAGAGTGTTTGTGCAGTCAGCCGGACCAAGAAGGGGCCATGAAAGGAGATCAAGAACCGTACAACATGTGAGTCAGAAACTTAAACTGTAATAATTTATTTGTTTCAAAATTTAGCACTGATTCCTTATGAATCAGTGAGTTTTCTAAAGTAGAATCAGTGTTCGTGAATAGCAAAGGAAAATCACCTTAAGACGGAATGGTTGCCCAAGGCCAATGTAAATTAGTTTAGAAGGATAGGAATAGTACAACTCATATTTTTGAAAACTAGGGGATAAGATGAATGATTATAAGTAATACCGAGTTATTATACTGCATTGTACTAACAATAGTTGAAAGCATTACATAATCGTCGTGAAGGAATGCGGCGTTTGTACGTTTCAGAACAAAGGAGTCCGTTGCGTAGTTCAAATTACAAGATGGCGACATAGTCACACACGAGATCCACATGTCTTGCGAAAATATATTCACAGTAATTAGCTATTTAAAGAAAACCATTTAAACCAGCCCATTATGCAATTTGGAATTTAAAAATATGGGTCCTTAGATAAAATGTGACAAATTAACAAATAAGAAAATTGGTTTAAGTTCTTCTAGGAATTATAAGTCAGCACACCCAGTCCATATGACATATTTCTTGAATCGAGTAAAATAGTAAGTTCGAAGAGTACCCTATGCAAATATTACTTTGACTAATAAGAAAAGAATTACAGTTTAATATTCAATATTCAGTATTAATTAAATTTAGTTAAAGTATTACAACATTATCTGTAGCAAGGCAAAATGTCGGCTCATTAACCATTGAAAAAAAAGAAAAGAAATATCTAGTAGTTAAAGAAAAACTTGCATACAACAGTACAGGATTAACAGTAGAGTTCTTTCAGTTTGAGCCTAGCATTACTAGAGAATGATTAAAATTTTCTTAATATTTTACTATCGTATAGATTTCAAATAATATTGGAAGTATAACGGATTCCCTTCGAACTTATTACTTCCTAATATAATTTGTTCAGTTAACCCAATAATGTCTGGCTAGTAAAGCTGACTTCGGTTAATATTATAAGTTCAATAATATTGATCAAAGATAGACTTGCTCAAACTTAATGGTGTTAAATAATTACCAAAAGAATGTAAAATATTAAGTTGAATAAGATTAAGTAATTTTACCATAAAATAATGGGCATTGAATACAGTGAGAAGTTGTAGACTGCTAAGCTTTGTTTGTTTATGGAAAATAAATTGTTGAAATTGAAATTGCATTTACCTCATAGCATTTAACTTCCCCTACGTACGTGGTTCACCGATCGGCCTGTAGGGAGTGGTAGCCCCTAGTAGCTTCCAATTAATCAGTACCAGAATCAGAGAAATTATATTACATGATATTACCACCCAAGTAATCAGCAGCATTACAGTACCAGTACAGTCCATGCCAGACTATTTACATACCAAGCCTAACCCGAAACAGTAAAATACCACCATAACCTAACAATAACAAATCACAGAGCCTGACACACCAAACCAACATAACCTAACAAAACACAAAACCACAACACAGCCAGCACACTTTTTATTCATGGAATAGTCTCAATAAATATCTCGTGTTATTATCTATGGTAATAATGGCATTTCTGATCATTCTACAAAGATAATTTTTCTTTTAAAGAATATGCAAATTTTGGGTAATGTTTTCACAAATTTACATAGATTTTTCTCTTACGTGTAATAAGAGTACAAGCAAATACTATTTTTTTATACTTAATTTAATGATATTTAGGTTATGTATGGTTAGGTTATAATACTTAGGTTATGTATGAAGAAGATTTATTACAGATTTAAGATAAGAAACTTACCAGTTATGTATATTTTATGTATATATATATTATCCATATCTTATATATATATATATATTATCTATAAGCTTGAAATTAGTGGATTTTCGTGGGTGTGGTATGACTATAAGAATTTCTTTGCTGATCTTTATATGAAGTGGTGAAAAAGATCCATTCTGATAATCTGATGAAGATTTACCTTACTTTGTTGTACAGCACTCCAAATTTGTGGCAGATATGTAATAAATTTTCTTTGAGTTGCATAACTTCTTATTTTTTAAGTAGACGGTATTGCCGTACAGCAAATTTCATAACAATATGACAATTGAATTCGAATTAATCAGCTTGAATAAAAAAAACGTAGGTTATTGTGGTTTCGAAGAGATGTCTGAATCCTGACTTATCTATTATGTTTTTTTTTTTTAACAGAGATTTGAATAGAGTATAAAAATATTTAACAAAATGAGGATATTATAGTCCTGTAATGTGATAATAAATTGGTCGATCATTGAGTGGGTTCTTTCTAAATTTATTTTAATGCATTATAAAGTTAACCATATTTCTAATAAATGTAATTTACTTTTCATCCTTCGGGGAACACTTGATATTATACTTTCATCAATGATGTGGCAGAGATGGTGTCATCAAAAAGGCCTAGAAGTAAATACTCTATCTGTCTATCAGAATACGAAATATGCACGTAAATATGTTTTAAAATTTGCAAAATATGTTCTTGATTCTTTGAAGTATGCTCTAACAGCTAAGTAACTTTAATACTTTGTGTTCTCTTGTTAACTGAATTACATTATATACATTTTTACAAAAAAAAAAATATATATTATTGGGTTTAACTACACTACACAGAATTAAATAAATAAATAATTAAATAAATTTTAGAAGTCGTGCTAAGATTATCACAGATGAATGGTGGTAATTTTTTCTCCAAGTTATATCTAAGAAAAATTAACTCAGTATTGTTGTAAAATGTGCATTGAGATGAAACAGCAAAATAAATTATTCCTTATTCTCATTAAAGTTACGTTGTTAGAAAAACTTCTTTTTAAATACCTGCTTTCATGATGAGTTTGTGTCTTCTTTTAATAACCCTGTTCAAACACATAAAGAAATCTTCATAACTGGAGCTTATATTATAATATCCACTGAAATGTGTGACATTGTTTATAAAATTTCGAATAATTTGACTATGAGTGGGCAGATGTTTCGAATATTTATTTAATCACTTTGAAATTGTACAAGCGAAAGGAATTGTGTTTCTAAATGACTAACTTATTTAAATACCCAAAACCGGTGAATGTTCATGTAATAATTATTATTTAAGTGACCTTCACTTTTCCTGTTTAATGTAATGCAGTGTTTCTCAACCTTTCAGTATTCGCGGCCCAGTTTTCAATCATAATTTTCATCGCGCACCCCCCCCCCCTTACAATAAAATGTATACAACAATAATGCATTCTGAGTATTTTGGAGGCCCCTGAAATCGAGAATCTTTTCCGCACTTTGTAAAGATATGGGTTCGGTGCATTCACAGTTATTATTTTATTGCGAGGCAAGATGGTTATCACGTGGGAAATTTTTACGTGTTTATGAATTAAGAGAAGAAATCGCCACTTTTCTAGAAGAAGAAAACAGACCGGAAGCCGAGAATTTTGCGATGGTTTATTTGTGATGAAATTAAGCTACTTGGTCGACATATTCGAGAAATTAAATATCTTGAACCTTCAACTCCAAGGTGCAAATACACATATGTTGGATACGAGTGATAAAGTTAATGCTTTCTGCAGAAAATTGATTTGTGGAGCAGAAATTTAAAGCAAAAAACCTAACAATGTTTGCAAATGTGGATGATTGTATTAAAACTTACAAGGCTGAAGAAGAACATGTAAAAGTTGTTTTTGTAACCATTGAAAATCATTTAGCCACGCTAGAAAATAATTTTAAAAAGTATTTTCTTGCAGACGATAACTTGATAGAAAGTTGCGAGTGGGTGAGGGATCCATTTCATAAGACTCCCGAAGGACTTTCAATTGATGAAGAAGAAAAATTCATAGACTTCACGACAAGTGGCGAAACCAAAAAACAATTTAGTGATAAATCACTATTTGAATTTTGGGCAGCAGTAGATGATGATTTTTCTGCACTAAAAACCAGAGCATTTCGCATTCTATTGCCTTTTTCAACATCCTTCCTTTGCGAAACTGGATTTTCTGCTTTGGCTTCGTTAAAGACAAAATATAGATCTCGGCTAAATATAGAAACAGAACTGAGAGTGGCTATTTCTAATATTGAGCCTTCCTTCGAAAAACTTTGCTCTGCAAGACAGGCCCAAGGAAGTCACTAATAATTATTTAATTTGTTTTTAATTTAGTATGTTTTGATAAAGTGAGTTTTTATTTAGTAAGTTGTTTTACTTTTTTCTTTAATATGTCGAAATGTATTTTGTTTTCTATGTGTATGTTTTTCTGCCAGTTAATAATTTTTTAAAATAATATTTTCTCTTGGATATTCTCGCGCCCCCCCCTCTAGTCTGCTCGCGCCCCCCTAGGGGTCGCGCCCCCCCCTCTAGTCTGCTCGCGCCCCCCCTAGGGGTCGCGCCCCACAGGTTGAGAATCGCTGATGTAATGCATATATTTTATTTGCTAAATTTTAAAGCTCTGTCATAGCAAACCAAATTCCACTAAGTTTGTCTTTTGGCCGCTGCTGTTATTAAATGCCAGTATGGTACTTTATGAAACTCCACCAACAACAGAAGAAATAGAAAGAGTGGTTGAAGAGCTAAAAACAACAAAGCACCTGGTATTGATAATATTCCTGCAGAACTCCTAAAATATGGTGGAAAGAAGTTAATACAACTCCTACAAAAATTTCTTGAGCTGGGACAAAAGAAACTATTCCTGAAGAATGGAAAACTGGATTAATCTGCCCGATACATAAGAATGGTGACCCGATGAAATGTGAAAATTATAGACCTATTACTTTGTTATCCACAATCTATAAGATCTTTTCAAAAATCTTATATTTTAGACTTTCACCATATACAGAGAAAATATTAGGAAAGTATCAATGTGGATTTAGACTAGGAAGGGGTACCATCGACCAGATTTTCACTATGATACAAATCTTAAAAAAGACAAAAGAGTATAATATCGACTTACATCACCTATTTATTGATTTTAGTTCTGATTATGACACTATTAACAGATCCCAACTTTATGCAGCAATGAAGGAATTTGAAATCCCCTGGAAGCTTATTAGACTTGTCAAGGCAACAATGGAAAATAGTTACTGTCAAATAATAATCCAAGCAAATCTCACAGAACCCCTAGAAACCTTAAATGGATTAAGACAAGGGGATTCACTATCATGTCTATTGTTTAATCTAGTACTAGAAAAAATTGTCAGGGATGCAGGCATCCAGCACGAGGGATAATATTTTATAAATCCACACAAATACTTGCTTATGCAGATGATATTGATATTATCAGCAGATCTGAATATGACTTGAAGAAAACTTTCCTAGCATTACAAAATTCAGCTAAGAAAATTTGACTAAGTATAAATGAAAAGAAAACAAACTATATGATCACTAATGAAAATAATAAATATAATAGAACCGGAGAAAATATCAAGATACAAAATTATACATTTGAAAAAGTAAATAATTTTGTCTACTTAGGATCCCTAATAAATAAACATAATAACATTCAGGAAGAAATAAGCAAAAGGATACAAAATGCTAACAAATGCTATTTTGCATTAATAAAATACTTCAAATCTAAATATTTGTCACGTAAAACAAAAACAAGGTTATACAAAACATTAATTAAACAGGCTTGGGTTATGACAGAATACGATATATCTCGACTGGGTGTCTTTGAAATACTCAGAAAGATTTATGGACCTATTAAAGAAAATGGAGAGTGGCGAGCAAGATATAACAAAGAAGTCTATGAACTATATAATTCGCCAGACATCATTACAGACATTAAAATAGGTGGGCAGGACACATACAGAGGATGGATGAAAGTGAAGTTGTTAAAAGAATCAGAAGGAAGGCGGAAGATTGGAAGACCGAACTTAAGATGGAGGACGGAATATTAGAAGATGTGGGATCGTTGAAAATTAGGAATTGGTGGTCTCTTGCCAGAGATAGAGACGTCTGGAGAAGGACTCTGAAGGAAGCCTTGACCCACCAAGGGTTGTTGAGCGAATGATGATGATGGTACTTTATGAGATTGTGTGGGGGAAGGGAAAATGTCTGACCGTCTGTCCGTCCGTCCATCCGACCGTCCGTCCATCCGTGTGTCTGTACACGCGATAACTCAAATACGCTTAATTAGATTTCAATCAAACTTGGTTTATGCGTTTATAATGTCCATGGGAAGAACCCTACTGATATTGGACCAAATCGGTTGACCGGTACCGGAGTAAAACCCAATTTAGTGTCTATTTTAAAAGCGCCATAACTGAGATATGCTTTATCGGATTTTCATGAAACTTGGTATGCACATTTATAATGTTCATGGTAGGACGTCTGTTGATAGTGAACCAAATCAGTTGGCCGGTACTGGAATAATGTCCTTTTTTTATGGTATTATATAACAAAAGGCCCATAACTCAAATACGCTTTATCGGAGTTTCATGAAACTTGGTATAAGCATTTATAACGGCCATGGCAAGAAGCCTGTTATTTGTGGACCTAATCGGTTGACCGGTACCAGAGTAACAACTAATTAAATGTCACATTTTTACTTCCTCTGCCCGTACCATAGGTACTATAGGTAGAGGAAGTATTGTTTTCGACCCCAAAATTCGAAGTTTAGTTTTTAGCATATATACACGTTTCAAGGCCCCCTGAATACAAAAATACTATTTTTGGAAACATGTCTGTCTGTCTGTCTTTGAACACTCTAGCTCCAAAACGGAAAATCGTATGAAAACAAAATTTCGTATTTGGGTCAGGTACCTTCTGAAGATGTGAGGATAAGATTGGCGACTATTTTCTATTATATTTAAGGGGACTTTACATGAAGAAATTTTAGTTTTTCGCGATTTTCTCGAAAACGGCTCTAACGATTTTCTTTAAATTTCGCACATGGGTTGCTCATACTAAGAGCTAAAACTTTTATTTGAAACATTTTTTCGAGAAAATTCTCTGAGGGTAGTTACAACCCACCCACTGTTCACCCACTGTTTGTAGAAAGTTTGTCTTGCGTGATGAACAACTGAATTCGCGCTCTTTCACGGCCTCTTATTCTATATAAGAATGTGAAGTGAGAAAGATGTATTGTTGGCCATGCATAGAGTAAAGAGGTATCTGAGGTAAATATTCGATAAATTTCGGAAATTATATTTTACGGCGGAAAGTTCAATAAACGTCTGCAGTCATTTGTTCTTTTTTTAAGTTTGTTATATAGACTGCGCTTTTAGTCGCATCATTGAAAGAAGAGGTATTTATAGGATAATTAGCGTAAAACTGTGTCTTGCGATTCTGTACAGGGATATGTGAATACTGCTAACTTTTATTTGGGCAGAGGAAGTTATGTGACTTTCACATCAGATTTTTTAAAATCATGTCTTTACTGCAATGCCGCATTTTTAATCATTTGAGGGCTTTGTCTGCAGTGCAGTCAGATGTTTGTTTACTTGGTTGATGTATTTGAAATTGAGTACTACATGAATACTGTTATATACAGAAGGTACATTACTATGAAATAATTAGCGGAGTTATATGCCACTGAATTTTGCGAAATGTTGACATATTTTAAGAATTTCAAGTTGCAATACATTGAGATTTCACAAATAACACTATTCCTTCACATATGCTCATGAAACTACAACGTCAAACTGAGTTGGCCGAATGGTAACGTGTTGGATTCGTATCCTGGAGGTCTCTGGATCAAATCGCGGAGCCGGCCAATTTGACATGGATGTTTCTTATTTTATTTTTTATTTTTATGAGAGTGCGCGATTGTCAAGGTATCACAAATCTGTAGTTCTGCTCACGCTGGTCGATTTTAATCTGATTAAAAAATATATATTTTCTGCGCATCATAATTGCAATTATAATTGATTCAACAAAAGCATACTGGCACTTTGTTATATCAGTTTACCTGATTTTATTGTTACAGAACTTAGGTCTGTAAAACTTATACAGTATAATGTATTAAGCAGTACTAATGTGACCTGTCTCAGCAACCAGTGATACCACTAAAGGAAGGTTGTCGTATAATGACTACCGTTTAAGACGTTCACAGGTTATTTGTACCTAAATCACAGTCGTCTTTAACCTGTCGTTGGGTTTTCAGGATGACATAAAAGTAGTTTGCTGGGAGTGAACCGTTCAAGTGCAACCAGATCGTATCATGAAATGAAATAATTGATCTCTTGTGAACGATTTTCTTAACGCTAAGGTATAAACATATGGAAATATAATTTTACGAAATATTTGCTTTTCATTTTACACATGTTTTTGTCCATATGTTTCAAAATGTTAGTCCACGTTTATAAATATGATATACAGTATAATGTCATTTGATAGTAAGTATGATTTTAATCCTGGGTATTAATCAGATACAAGTTATACTGTGGACAAAGGTTATGATTCGTCAATGAAAAGTTTATTTTAACCTGCTGTGGTGCGAGTTCAAGGAGCTAATTCTCTTTAGCAGTTTTTAGTATAGCTTTTAACAGGTGACCTACTTCCCACCACGTGTTCCTTGGTTTTATGCCTGATGCCAATCCTCGTGCTTTTATTCACTTTTGACGATTCTTGTGGGGCTATAAGTATATCAAAAGCACCTTCCCACATTAACGATAGTTTTAAAATGAGACGTCACGGACGCCTGAGGTGTCTTGTCAGCTCATAAACTTAGTCAATTTATTGAACCAGTAAAGCGAAAATGTGACCTAAATGAAAAGGTGTTGAATTTCCGAGCATCTATACTCTTTGCTCACTCAACTTGTGGTAGCATTGTATTTAATAAAGATTATATTTTCAAGTCAAAGAATTACCTACTTATTTCAATTGCAACATATTCGACTGTGTCGTCCGTCAAGACTCGTTTAATGAGTAATGTATAAGAGTCTAACGTTGTTGTCAAGTCGAAGACACTAGCTTACTCTTTGTCTATCGAATCGTGTCATGGATTTCGTAAATACAGATATGCCTATACCTTTACTTCAGGGCATTGTTTTGTACCAATAGCCTTTGTCTAAATGCTATTAAAACCCATAGAATACAAGTTTAAATTGAAAAAAGTTCTAATGCTGCTACTAAATTTAAAATAAAATTACCTGGCTTCGTAAAATACTTCAAACTTTTCTGTGAACCAGTCTACGATTTATCATTAAAATATCCAATTTGGATTTAAATATATTCAGCTGCCCTCTTGTTCTCAACCTACAATAAGAAGCATACTCGAATTACAGCTTTCGCTAATGATATCATCGCATTAACAGCAGGGAGAAGCATAGACGAGATCGAAAATTACGTTAATATAGAAATGTACAAAATCGAAACAAAAAAATATGCTTCAATGAAAATTAATCCAGAGTTATATTGATAACCAAAAAATATATAAAAAAAAGAAAGAAAAGAAGTTGGCAATTTTTTCTCAAAAAGCAAATGGAACCAGTGGACCAAGCTAATTCACGTTCTGACTAGATCCGCGAACATAATCTGGCTACCGGATAAACAATCTACAAAGGAGTAATTCTATACAATACAATCGGACAAAGTAAAAAAGTGTTAAAAGACTCTTGTAAATTCGAATTGCTAAAGCTTTCCGTAGCACGTCCAATGAACCATTGTGCACGGGATTAAGTCCAATAATCATTAAGATAGAAGAAGCAGCTGCATTATACAAAGCAATGCAACAAGGAGAAATGCGAAGCCAGCTACTTGGCATGCCGATGCCATTACAAACCTGGCCTCATCCAGCGGACCTAACCACAATTAACAATGTAGGGGAGCATGAAGACTACACATCGAAAGTATATAGGGCGGAAGCAAAAGTGAAAATGTAGTTGGATCTGGTGTCGCCAAATTCACAGAACAAGCCCTGGCAGACAGACTGAAATTTAGATTACATAGCAAGTGTTCTAAGAATCAGGCGAAACAGGTGGCAATATTAAGAGCCTTGGAAGCAATACAGGAACTCACTACAATGAAAATAGAGCACAGAAAATTTGCAATATATACCGACAGTCAGATTACACTTGACTCCCTTAATAAACTTCGCTAACCACAACGAACTCATTCACAGGATAAGAAACAAAATTCGAGCTCTATACGCAGAAATGTGGAAAATTTCATTCAGCTGGATAAAAGCCAAAGTGCGACACTTCGGAAATGAACTGGCAGAATAGTTGGCAAAAGAAGCTGCTTGGGGCAGTGAACTGGAACCGAAAGGGATGTCGGGGAAGATGATTATAGCATTGGAGGTGATTTATAAAAACGTGGAATTTTGTGTAAAAGACAACAGTATAAGGGTATCAGAGAGTTTTGTCAGCAAGATGGGGTGAGGCAGGGTTGTATTTTGTCTCCTTTAGTACTTAATATGTTTATAGACGATATTGTTGAAGTAATGGGACAGATACACAAGGGAGCACTTGAAGTGGGGAATGTACACGCTCCTCTGCTTTTATACGCAGATGACATGGCGTTATGTTCAACGACGATTAACGGACTACAACTGGGACTAGACATACTTCATACTTACTGCAAAGAATGGTCACTTACCGTTAATACAAAAAAGACTAAGACTATGCCCTTTAAGAACGGATCGGTTTAAGGCAGGGAAGAGACGTGGATGTATGCTGGACAATCTATGGATAACGTGAAGAACTTCATGTATTTAGGATTGACGCTTACTATGAACGGACGATGGGCAAAGCACATTGACTTGACGAAACATTAAGCGGGATTGAAAGCAGCGGAGATACTTCGGATACATAACAAAATTCCAAACATGATATTGATAGAAAACAGACAAATGAGCAATGTATGAATATGGTTTCACTTGAATTACAATCGCGGTTAAAATTGGTATGAGAGAAGAAACCGTACATTGGAAAAGGATTCAATGTCAGTAATCATGGGCTCTCTTGGATTAGACCTAGTGCACGGCGAATGATTAAGATCACAGATGAAAACGGAATGGCAATTTGTTCCATATGTAAGGGAAAGAATCATGGTTTCATATTTTTGCGAATTGTGAAGGTTTGGACAGTTGGAGGGGAATATAGCTACCATTATTTTCTTGGAATCAAATAGCGAGCAACGAATATGTTTGGAGTTACTGACGGGCAAAAACGTTGAGGAAAGCATTTGGACGTTTTTAATGAAGGCGAGACAGCTCAGGTTTTAGAAAGATGAAAATTGGAGAGCGGGTGTGGAGGGTGAGGAATGGACTTAGTTCGTCTGTGTCATTTTGTATTTTACATTATTTGTTCTATTTCTTTTTGTTGTGTTTTGCGTAAGCATGTATGATCCATGCGGACTTGTGCGACTGTTTGCATTAGAATTTTTAAAAAGCTAATTACTGTAATAAACACTTATGCTACACTACTAGAAATATTTTACTACAAGTTCCCAAGAGTCATTTATTGAAAGAAACACATAAAATGAGTGGTAAAACGAAAGGCAAACAACGACAAAAGCCGAAATGACCAAAGCATTCTTCCCTAAGGTAAGGGATAGGCTTTGAACCACCATCACAGTAACACTAAGCATAACTGCGATTCATACAAGCCACGGTAAACTCCCATCGTATTTCCATCGCTTCCAGATCTTGGATTCACCTGAGTGTCAGTGTTGTGCACCAGTACAGACAGTCGACCATACAATTTATTATTGCAAAATAGTAGCCGAAGAAAGGAACAGTCTGATAAAACGGGAAATATTGCCAGACAATAAACTTCAGTTGATTAAGAACCACAGGAAATAGCTTGCTGAATTTATAAACAAAATAAACTTTGGTTTATTATAATGCAAATAGTGCCTATAGAATCACGTTTAGGCTTACCATCATATAATTTCAGATAAAGTAAGGCAAATAATTGTAAGAAGAATTGTAAAATGTAATCAGAATATCAGATATTTAGAATTAGATAGTCTAAACTTATTTAAAGAGTAAAATTAGAATATAAATTAGAATATAAGAAACTTGTGTATATATATATATATATATAAATAAATGTTATAGGTAGATAAGGATATAACAGTATAGATAAATGTAGAGTAAATTAGATTATAAGAAACTTGTAGATATATATAAATAAATTTTGTAGGTAGATAAGGATATAACAGTATAGATAAATGTAGAGTAAATTAGAATATAATAAATAAATCCAACTGGAAAACAAGTTGTAGTGTGAGTAGAAGGCTCATTCTCCAAAAACGGGGCATTTTATGTAACTGGCAAATATTAAGTGTACTTATGAATATTATTATGCTGTTTCATTCTCATGGTAACTAAGTTTTTATGCTTTACAACTCCCCTACTTATTTTGTGTCTCTCTGTTGATAATAATTGTATTTCTGAGCTGTTTTATATGCTCAAAATCAACTCCATGGAATGAAACCAGCTCAAAATCACATCTTCGAAATATAATATTTTCAATACGAGTATTTGGTTTTCTTAATGTAACCTTTTTTTCCTAAAGTCTATACTATATTCAAACACATGCATTATTTTAAACTGTTATAAAGCTTACTACTTTCTGGAATTTTTGCCGGAAATATGAAACCCAGTTTTATGTCAACTCCATGGACAAATGGAAATTTAGTATTTAATCATATATTGGTTTCTCTGAATGAAAGGAGAAATACATCCAAAATAGTATCGGCCACATCGTTTGTTCTTGTTATGAAAGAAACCACATGCTGATCCAATGTACGATTTTATTGCAGATTAAAACAGAATTCCAGGCATGTCACGCTTCTTCATCATCAATTCCATGCCATAAATAAAATCTATGTTATTAAAGTTTTATTTTTTATTTTTAAGATAATCATACAAAATGTTGATCTGATTGTGTAAACAAACTATTGATATCCTAACCTAACTCTTGAAGCAAGCTTTAACTAGAAATTCGTTAACTCCACGGACATCAACTCCATGGAATAAATAACCAATTTCATAAAATAATTTATTATATATATATTTTTTTTTTTTGCTTACTGAAAACTCCTATTTCATTTACTGGTTGCCTATTATGGAAATAATATTAAAAGTACTATTTTAGTTTTTTGAGGAGGGAGGGGGCTACAACATTGAAATATTAGGCCTATAATGATTTCTTATGCCTAATTCAAGTGTTAAATTAAGAAATGATAAAATTAATATTGAGCTCGACTATTAAGGTAAGGTAATTAATTTCACTCTACACTTCTAAAATATAAAGAAAAATATACACATATTTCAGAAAAAATATATTTAAAAAAAATTATAAGCTGAAATGCCCCATTTCTGGAGAATGAGCCAGAACCAGAAAACAAATTGCATAGAATGTAAAACCTAGCATGTAGTATTACTATTGATGTATTGGAACATGTCGTTAATATTAAAACAAACTGTAATATCATACGGTATTACCCTATATTATATATTATATGGGATAATGGTAATGGATAGAGCAACGTTTCAAAATTTTAAGACCGTTATTACAATGGCCTTGATTACAATGGCCTTTAAGACCGTTATAAAGGGCAGACGACATATGCAAATACGGTCTAAGAAACACGTTCCCAGATTCTTTCGTTCATATCCTTTTACCGATTAGGCCCTATGGCTAGAGTTACTGTAATAAAGACATACATACAACAACATGGTGCCAGCGCGCATGAATTACTCACTATTAGACCATTTTTCCCACCATTGCCTAGTTATTAAAAGATAAAATAAGTTTATACTTACATAACTCTTCTTCTTCTTCTTCACCCTCTCCCTCCAGATGAACACTGTTACTATTACTATCAACTAATTGAAAATGACTATGTAAGGATTAGGAAAAGGTTAAGGTTATATTTTCATTTCAGAGCGTCACAACTTTATTCTGTATCATAAGGTTGTCACGCGCCTATGAAATAATGTGTATAAACAATAGACTTCACAGTAATAGAGCCGGATGGTTTATTTCATCGGTAACCATGTCGAATAAAGACAATTGAATCAAAGGCACTGTATAAATAATAAAAAAAAGAATACCAACAACATACAAGTTCTTATCAGTACTGCGATATATGGTCTCTATGAAATCAACGGAGGCTGTTTCGGTTGACTTACCATCGGTGAAACCATGTTGGTAGCGGGATAGAAAATTAATACTTTTCATAGGTTGCTTGGTTTTAGAACATATTACTTGTAGGTAAGAGAGAAATGGACCTCCAGTTTGAGGTAATACAAGGATCTCCCTTTTTTGTAAATTGGATACCCAATAGAAAGCGTGAGATAATGAGTATTCACACTATTCATAATACAGAGACTGGCAATATATGTAATTTGTTGAAGAATACTTAAACATATGTGTTTCAAAACTTTAGCTCAAATATCATCTACACTTGACGAACGCGAGTCTCGTAATTCCATTATTGTAACAATAACTCCAGCACACGTTGTATATGGGAGAACCATAGAATTAACAATTGGAGGAATACAAGTGCATTGTCTTAATAATTGGTGTGACTGATTCTGAAATTTAACCTTGACCTGAGAAGAAAATTGATCTGCAAAGCAGTTTGAAATTAACAAAGAGTCCGTTATACGTACATTATCATTATTGTCACATAAAGTAATAATATTGTGGGGTTTACTCCGTCCTCATTCATTATTTACGTGATTCCAGATAGACTTTTTTCTTTTAGTTGGAAATTAGATTACTAAAGTATAGTTGCTTTCTGTCCTTTATCAATTTTGTGTACTGCTTTTTCCTTGCTTTATATAAACTATCAAGTATATCAGAATTGAGAACTCGTTTCAGTCTAAAAAGTCTTTTGAGCTCTGTGCTTTGCTTGATGATATCATCCGATATCCATGCCTTCATACTCATACCAGGTTTCTTAGACATGGAGTTTTACATAGGGCAAGCAATATGAAAAAAATATATAGAAGAGTGGACATAAAATTGTTGAAGGCTTCATTTACATCTGCTATTTGTATAACATCCTGCCAAGAGGAATTGCGCAGTAAAGAATTAAACATGTTTAGATTATTAAACTTCAATCACGGTAATAAAAGGAATACGGGTTAGGCTGACATGATATGCCATCCACAATTTTTCCATTATCAAGATCCAAAGAGATTTCACAATGGTCTGCTATCAGCCGATCAAATACACGAGCCTGACCCTGTGTTACATTTATATCAGTCACAAAGTAATCAATAAAACCCTCATTGTGCGTGGGCACACTTACTAAAGAAGTCATATTAAAAAAATGAAAAATTTCTTCTTAGGCAATTAGTAGCAGCAGCAGAAACATTAAAGTTGCCTGTTAAAATTGTTAGAATACCTATCCAAGATTTAACTAAAAACTTTATTATAATCTTTGTTTCAATTAAACTTTGGTTTTGTTATGTTGATAGCAGAGATACTACAGTGTGTTTTTTTTCTGTACAAGATGGAGCGTTTTCGTTTCTCTTAACTCACTCTGTCTTCCAACCATGTATAATGCAGCAGAATAAAACTCGCCTGCATAAAGAATCCACGATTATCATTGAGAATATAATCACATCCACTCCAAGAATCCGTCAGGTTATGGGCCCAGGATGATCAGTTTCTTCCCAAGACGACCATATTACCAGGAATTGCGGTGCGTGATAAATATTTCGACATGATGAAACCAACACTTCGAAAATAATTGAGAAGTGGAGATATAATCTAGCGGGTGCATGCCATTTGCGCAAAACGTCCCGTGGGATACTGTTATATTACCGCAAAAATTCAGGTTACAGTACCGCAAATGAATGTGAAAAATTAGTCACACAGCGACTACATAAATTTAGGCAATCTACTTTGTCGCAATATTTTTTAATTACATACTTTTAAATTCTGAATTTACGAACACACCCGTGTGGTAGGCCTACTGGCGTGGCAGCACTGATGAACAGTATTACGAACACGGCCTATATGGCGCTAGTGTGGCAGTAGGCCTACTGCTGAACAGTAGACAAATTTCCACCGGTGTTATGGGCTAGTTGTTCATCAAGCGATCCCCGAACGAAAAATAGGGCTGAGTCTTTCCAAAGACATTTTAAAAAACAATTTCACGAATCGCATCCATCTGTTCATGTGCTAACTGCAATGCTTACGGAATTCAAAAGTGAAATATACATCTCTATCAACATGAAGGAAACATATCATACAGAAACACGCATACAACATGGATATCTGGAAAAGTTATTCAGCTGGTACGATATCGTTACTACAGTACACCAAAACTTTAGGACATCGTTACCATCCACAACAGCTCTGAAGAAAATGAGTGCTATGACGAATCCTTTGGAGAATGCAGTGGACGCCACACTTCTAGTGTAAGGCAAGCCTTAATGCTCATTTGCGCTAATGATATGTTAACATTTGCGGTACTGTTACCATGCCCATTTGCGTAAATGTAAAGTACTTTTGCGTAAAAGTGCTGCACCGAATCTAGCGTATGGAGCCAGCGTGCAACAACGAGAAGGTATTGTGGATTATTGTATTGACTTTGTCTTAGGAATTCGACATAAAAGACGGAAACTACAAGAAACATGGCAACGGAAGCAGAAGCTGGTGCCACAACTACGTCAACGGTTGTATTTTCTGTATGTGGAGTATGAGGGATCAACAAGCTGGAAGGACGTAACAATTTTGCAAATTGGAAATTCCAAATTAAATGTTTTCTAATTGATTGTGGACTTCGGGGTGCTGTTCAAGGAATTTATAGCAATTCTATTCACAATCAAAGGGCACTTGCAAAGATTGGAATGGTGGTGGCAACTCCTATACATTCTCGGATCTTGCGGCGCACCGCCAAGGCAGCGTGGGATAAACTTGGAAAAGATTTTGGTGAGCAGGGTGTTGCGGGTCAATTAATACTGGAGAGGCGACTCCACGGTGGACGAGTATGTAAACCATATGCTTACTGTTCGTGGTGAACTAGCGGATTATGGTGTAGTCTATACCGATGAAAAAATCTGTGCTATGCTTTTTCATGAACTTCCAGACTCTTGCACTTCACTCATCCTTTCATATGGTACTGCAAATACTAAAGTGACTCTAGAAAGTGTGTTAGCTTTTCTTCATAACTACGATGAGGGAACAAGAGAGCGACAAAGTGAGACAGCTCTTTCAGCAAAGTCAATACCAAAGAAAAAAATAGTGAATTTGTGCCCATTTGTTATCACTGTCACAAGCAAGGTCATAAGAAACCAGACTGCATAGAATGGAAGAAACTCAAGAAGGAAAAGAAGAAGGATGGAAATCATCAATCAAGTTTTTCGAAGAATTCTTCAGATAATAATGTCAATAATGTAGGTTTATTAACTGTACCTATGTCGGGTTTCGCTATGTCTAGTGAGAACTTTGGTAGAGAAGAGTGGTATATAGATAGTTGCTGTAGCAAATCAATTTCTCATAGAGATTTTGTGAATGATGATGAATCACGAGAAATTTTAATTGCAGACAATACTGTCATGAAAAGTGAAGGTGTTGGGTGATGTTACTTTAATGACAAATAACAAAGGCTTAACCAAGGCTACTATTTCAGACGTAATATTTTGTCCGGATAGTGCAGCTAATTTATTATCAGTTCATCAGATTGCAAAAAATGGTAATGACATAGTATTTGATGAAAAAGGAGTAATTTTGTTCAAGAAAAACGTAGAAATTATAGATGAAAGCATATTAACCGTTAGTGCAGTAAATGGAATTTACAAATTGGATAGGGAAGGCATATTTACTGCTAATGTGTATGATAATGTTAAAGTGAATACTGACATGGCAAATGAAAATAATTTTGCTGCATCATTGTCAGTTGAAAATTCTCAGGAATTATGGCGTCAAAGAATGGGTAATTTAAACTATAAAGTTTTGCTGAAGTGGAGAAATTTAACTGATGGTTTCACTTTCACTCTATCTAAAAATGAAATTTGTATTCCGTGTATAAAGTGAAAACATAAAAAATTGCCATTTAACAAACCACTCCCAAGGGCAACTCAATTATTGGATTTAGCTCATAGTGATATATGTTATCCAGGGAAGGATGTATTGTCTTATTGTCAAGCTACATGTTCTGTTGCATTCACCGATGATTATTCCAGAATGAGTTTTGTATACTTTATGAAAAAGAAAAGTAACTGTTTTGAAAAGTTCAAATAACTTAAATTGATGGTCGGAAATAAAATAGATTGTAAAATCAAAAGGTTAAGACCAGATAATAGTGCAGAATATGATAATACTGATGTGAAACAGTTCTGTATTGATCTTGGAATAGTTCTAGAATTTACCGGTCCGTATACTCCAGAACAAAACGGTGTTTCAGAAAGGCTTAATAGATCGTGTGCTGAACGTGTGCTGTGAATGCTATGTTGGACAAGAGATATTGGGTTGAGGCTGTCAATTGTGCTATTTTTCTAAAAACTAGAAGTACCACTGTAGCTTTAGACAACAAAATTCCTTTGGAACTTTGGACTGGTAAGAAATTTGATCTGTCCAATATTATATTATTTGGATGTAAAGTCATGTCATTAGTGCCAAAGACTAAGCGAAACGAATTTGATTCTAAATCTAAAGAAAATATCATGATAGGTTACTGTGAAAGAACAAAATGTTATAGGATTGCTGATCGAAACCGTCCCGGTCATGTCATTACTACAAGACATGTTGTTTTCATTGAAAATAGATTGGGCTCTATTCTTGATGGAAATAATACTGTTCCAGAATTTGAAGAATTAATTCCAGAATGGGATGGGAATAATGCCATTGAGGAAAATGTAATTGTTCATAAAAATGTCAGTAAACAGGATAATGATTATATCGTGTCAGAAACAGACAATCATGAATTTCAAGATGCAGAAAATCAGGATTCAGAAAGATCACAAAGAATTAGGCAAAGACCTGCATGGCATGATGAATATGTTATGTATAATTCTGCAGCTCTATGTACTGTAGGTATCACTCCTAGTTCAGGGATAAGTGCCATGAAGGATCCAGATTGGAAGCGTGCTATGAAGAAACAATATAAAGCTTTAGTAAAGAATAATGTTTGGGAATTAGTGGTTAGGCCTATAAAGCACAGTGTTGTAAGAAGCAAAAGGATATTTACATCAAAAAAGGATGCTGATGGAAACTATGATTGTCATTGGCTAATTGCTAGAGGATTTTCTCAGAGAAAAGGAATAGATGTGTTATGGAATACTAACCAATGCTACCAACAGTAGTAATGAAAAAATAGTAAATCTCAAAATTAAGATGAAAAATACACCTTATTTTCAAGAACATGATTTATTTGCAGACTGACGATAGATGAATGTGAATTGATTAAAAGTACAATTAGGCCTATCAAAATTGAATATTGAAAAAATCTATATGGTTGACGTAGTCTATTAATCGTTGCATATTGATACTACGACGGTTCTGTAACACACTGGCGTTTTTTCTGATAAAATAGTTTCATTTCAAACCTTACGAGCATATTATATGGTAAAAGACCAAGATTGTTAGAAACTCGAGGCATTGCTAAACTTTATTGGTCAAAATCAGATAGGCCTACATCCCACTACCTCTTTGCATTTAGGCCTACTACTGAATAAACTTGAATAATCCTGATATGAAAATTTCACTTCATTTTCTTTACCTTGTGCAAGGATAATCCATTTTCCAGCATATCTACGAGGACAGAGATGCGCCATGGTCACTTCGACCTATATTCGACACGTAACTAGAAGAGCCACGGTTTCACTCCCGACATAGTAGGCCTACTTGATGCGTCACTACGCAAATCTTAAGATAATATTAAGTATACCAAGGCTTCATGACTTCCTAAGAACACATATTTCATTTCTTATTATACAGGAGTATGAAATTACGTTGTGATGGATAAAAATCGTTGTTTAATGCATATGAACATTGTTGAAGAGTTTAGCTAATGCTGTTTGATTTTGTTTGCGAATCCGTTTTCATTAGAATAAAGAAAATTAAACATGTTCTTATTTATTCTGTTTTCACCACACAAATAACAAATAAAAGTGACAATTCGCTTTTCCTTGTCACAGATTTGACGGATTCTTCTTACCAGTACTTGCTGATCACTGCTTCGAATTGGTACACGTGGTAATATTTATAGTTCTAAAGGGTAATTTTCATATTGTTATTATATCCGAAAGGAGTGTATTATGTTTTAGTTGATGTTAGTGTGTAATATTTAAAGAACATTACTACGGTACCGTTTTCGATGTCTTTTTTTTTTCTAAACGTAAACGTTTTCTATTGATATTTTACCTCTTGCTTTTATAGTTCAATATTATTTTGATTAGGGATCTCGTTAGATGGCTAGCATTCTAATTGATGTAAATTATAATTAGGGCTCGGATTTGAAGGTTTTAACCTATTTTTCCTCAGCTTCATAATTAGAACAGTTTAACGTATTTTTTCGTTTCATGCCCCTTGATTCCAAATGTATGAATCTTATTAAACCTAAGTAGGACTAAACCGGACTGGAGGGCCTAAAAGGGGATAAAGAGGTATTTTTGTGAAAAGCTATGGGGTAAAGAGGACTTTTTCCGAAAAACTAGGGGGTGGAGAATACTTTTGTGAATAAAACACGACTTTTAAATATTTTCCAATGAATGCAAAAGAAAATAAATATGTGAATTTGGGCATTTTTAGAAAGGATATAGTAAAAATAAATTTATACAACGCACTGAAATTAACGATGTATATGTCACTTTGTCGCTTGTCTTTGTAACTTGAAAATGTGCCGCCTCGACGTCGCAGGAAATGAAACTTGAACCGTCTGCAATACTTTGAAATCTGCAACTAACCCATTGTCATTTCAACTGTCAAATAACCAGTTGCCGACCGAGGAAAGAGAAGTGTAATAAAGGAACAAAGTCGTGACATTCCACTCTACTTATTTTTGTAGGTCTGAAGTAAAGTTGCGTGGTGTATTGAACCTTATTGTGCTTAAGATAGCTTGATATGCCTAAACAGATATCTTCAAAAAAAGGCCTAATCCAGCAGTGGATTGAGGAAGACCCCAATTTCCTAACTGTTGGTCCAGTAATTTTCTGCTAAGTCTGTCAATAACAAGTAAGTAAACAGAGCTATCTTTCATTTTATCTATCAGTCCTCTTCCTACGGATTTTGAAATCGAAATTTAAAATACTTTTACTAACATTCATATGGGGTTCAAATTAAGTTGACATTTTTCACGAACACATTCTTATTTTTTAATTACTACCATCTTCTTGGTGTTTGTTTGTTTTAGCTTTTATTTGAGCGCCAATGCATAAGTGGAATTTTTCAATAAAAGTCCATGCTAGGTTAGTATAATTGTGTCAAAATGACTAAATTACAGACTTTTCATTACAATACTAAAAAAATAAACAATAACTGTATCATTAAAGGGAAAATATCTCAATTGTTTATTCTATTTTTCGAGTGCCGATATAAGGAATAGTTACGTGTTTATTTTGTAAAAAACTAGAATAACGGAGTCAAAATTATTTTAAAGTTTTATATGTTAATATTAATGCTCATTATATTTTTTGTTAAGACGGCGAAAACGGTTCGTCTAAAGCCTAAAAAGGGCTATTCCACGAAAATAAAAGGCCAAAATACCTTTTATAAATGCCTAACATTCCGGGCCCTTGCTTTCTCCTATACTGGTTCAATGTTTTATAGTTCATGTTTTATAATTTAATTTGTAAAATGGTGTTCATCCCTCGAAGGACCTTAGAAAACGTATTTCAGTTGCTTGGAGTTTTCTAAGTCGCTGGTTCTTAGCCTAAAGTTTCACTTCTATAAAGCAAGATGGGAAGATGCCATGAGGGATTAAAACGGAAGTTCTGTCTCACATATCTAAAAGTAAAGGTGGTAAAAATAAAATAACGTATCAGGGTTATTAATAGGCCTATCCCCGGAAGATACTGAATAGCAGTATCAATCTTTAACGCAAGGCAAGCATTTAGTTTCGATAAGATTTTTAGTTTTTAGACTTTGCTGCCGACAGACGAAGTGTTTTATACGTAAGACTTGAGGCTTTCTCGGCGTTGATTACTAATGATGGTTTCACGGGCTATAAGCCGAGTAAAAGGATATATTGTATCCAAGCTTTCGGTCGCTGACATCTCTGCGGCCTTCCTCAGGGAAATGAGTGTGGAAAAGTGGGTGGAGAGAGCTTATATATGTTTGGAGTGAAAAAAAGAAATTCTGTGATTGGAGGAATAGGGTTGGTGTGTATCGGCCAATCAGAATGCGGGAATTTTCTTTATAGTAAAAACATTGAAGAAGCAATCGGTCCATATCAGGACCAATGGGAGAAAAATAAGGATTAATAATGTGAGTCAGAGCAGAGTGGTTTAGGGGGATAATCGTTGTAAAATGTGAATAGAAATAATCGGTCCAAGTCAGGGCCAATGATTAAAAGAAGAAGACATGGGGATCCGGGAGTTTGGAGTCTTGCTACTGTTGGAGGTTTCTTGTGTTGAATCTCGATACAGCTTCAGGGATGGAACCCAGGCGTTGCTGAGGAAGAGTCCTCCTTCTCTGTTGAAATTGTTGGGATGAGACCTCATTTCTATTGCTTCTTTTATGACACGGTCCCAATAAGCTTTAGAGTTGTGCATGATTGTGGTTTTGTCGAACATGATTCTGTGGTCATTTTCTATGGCGTGTTGTGCCACAGCGGATTTATCTGGGTAGAATAGCCTCATGTTGCGTTGGTGTTCCTGCAATCTCTCCTGGACCGTCCTTCCAGTTTGCCCAATGTAGACGCTGCCACATTCGCAGGGGATCTTATAGACTCCTGAAGTTCGTAGGCCTCGATGGTCTTTCACTGGCCGTAGAAATTGTTGAATTTTAGTGGGAGGCATTTGTATAGTCTTTAAGTTCTTCTTTTTTAGGATTCTGCTAATCTTGTTGGATACAATATATCCTTTTACTCGGCTTATAGCCCGTGAAACCATCATTAGAAGTGTTTTATATTTTTTGTGTATTTATTTAATAATTATCAGCTTCTGTCCTAGATATCTATCAACGGCCTCTACATGCATTATAACATTGGTAATTTATAATTAACATAGCTTTTCTAAACTATTACAACTGAATATAAAGGTAGAGCCTATATAGGCTATAAAAAGAGTTTAAAAAATGTGTCCACGGGGCACGGATTCGAACCGTCATATCAATACATACGTCCACCGCTGTGGCTAAGGGGATGCGTCCAATCCTCTCACGCAGCGGGCCCGGGTTCGATTCCTGGTCGGGACAAGTTACCTAGGTGAGGTTTTTTTCGGGGTTTTCCCTCACCTATGAGACAAATGTCAGGTAACTTTAGGCCCTTGTGGTCCCCGGATATCATCTGGCCGTCATTATCATCTTCATCCTCATCCTCGCCTTGTTCTGAGTGAGTGTTTGTGTGTGAATGGTGTGTATCGTCCTATGTGTTCGTGTTGTCTCGGAGGTGGCCCCGGCATTGGGCTGATCACTCATCCGGGGAGGCCCTCCATGTCCTTGTCTGGTCAAAAAAGTATGTATGTGATCCAAAGGTAATCCCTCTCCCGACAGGTCGCGGCCCTGTAAGGCCCGGGCGGCTTGGGTCGCTTAAATCCTAAAAGGGAGAGGTAAAACTACGATAAAGAAAGAAAGAAAGAAATATAAATACATACAAATGCAGACATACTCATAAATACACCAACACTTTTATTTTTCTTTCTAGTACCGACGTATTTTCGCAATCTTGCACGACTATACGTTAGCTAGTGAAAATAGTATTCTTATTCATGGTGGAAATAAAAGAGTAGCAGTCTTTTCAATTATTTGCAATAACACGAGCAAATATGTCAAATTGTCATTTTCAATGAGGATTGAAAAGTTACGCGGTAACTCTGTTTAACAAGCTATATCGCAAACGATGTCCACTCCGTCACGTTTTATCTATTTCGGTCGGCAGTGATTAGAAACTTGGACCTTCAGCGTGACGATTCAACATGTTATCGTTGCGCCAGCAGAGCATCGTACCCTTCATCGGATGATCTTGTTAATGCGGGGTGTTCACTTGAATTTTGCATCGTGTTTCAAATGCAGGTTTGCCTATTCACCAATCCGTAGGATGTGGAAATTCACCCGGTATATTAATTTAACACAAAACTGATATGAGCAGGTGATGACAGGAATGAAGACAAAGAGCTGTTGTGTATAAAATACAATGAGCAGCTGATAAACATCCACAACATTGCTGAACACTACCATACGTCATTCAAGTGTCATTTGCATAGAGAGATACTGTGTGAATGATACAGGGTAGAAGGAAAGCATGTTTCTATACACAATTGCAGTATACTAGAAGTCTGTTAAGCCTTTTTCTCATACACAAGAAATCATACTGACATCACACATGACAGATTTCAAGTCATGGGAAACAATTTTTCAATTTCCACTTCACAGGAATACTCAGTACCGAAATACGATCACGCTTTTCTATATTCAGATCAGAAATATCTATTGTGATTATTATATTGGTTTACCCACTTTACTTATTGACTAGTATTTTTATTTCAATAAGTAAAAATTCCTACCAGCTGAGCTGCACCAGCTCTCACAATTCAAGATATAAATTTAAACACCCAATATACACTTGCTGCACGAGGAAAATAACCTAATATCGGACACTTTTTAAAAATAATTATATTAACCATAATAAATGATTTTGTGACAATACTTTTTGCGTTATTATTAATATTATTTAACAATAAATATCAATTGTAACTTTAAAAGTAAGAGAAGAAACTTTTAAACTACATTAACTTTAAAAGTAATCAAATCACTAAAATGAAAAATCGTTTCCTAATATCCGAAACTAGTTGTAAGCTCACAGAGCTTAGAGCCTACTTATCATAATTTCAAACCAAATATAAAGCAATATAATGTTAATACAAGTCGCTAGATGGCACTAATGTAAATCAGAGAAACCAGAATTCTTGAAACACTTATACCACTTTATTTGCACTTAAATAAAGAAAATAACTATTGTATAAGCTATTATACTAAGCGAAGAACGTTTCTTAAGCATTTATACTCACTACTGTTAACTATTATTATTAAATCTAATGATTGATACTAACTAGCAACAGAAAACGCTACTTTACCGACATGGATCAGATATCGATTGTCGATTTGGTTGGGCCTAATCAATTATTCTTATTTAGATCTACATACAGAGTAACGAATACTTATTTCACTCATTGCTCGATATCTGTATATTGTTTAATAAAACAAATTCTCACATGTATCTTTCTGTGTGTTTCAGAAGTATTAGAGCATATTTATTTGTCTAACATACGCCTGATTTACGATGGAAGCGTCTAGAATTTTCAAGAATAGCTTTCCATCGAATTTGTGAATACGACTTATTGTAAGATGTTTATGTGAACGCATTCGCAGCCGTTAGACTTTCTTCACTTCTTCAGTAACCTTCGCATCGTAAGGGCGTAGCCCAAATTTAGCAAGCAGACCACAAGTCTGGTATATCATTATAGTTACTTAATACAGCATCTACAGGAACTTCAGCATGGGACTAGCACCGATAGACAGCACGTAACCAGTTTGGAGACTGGAAACTTGTAGCAGCACGGGAACGTCGTGGAGCGTAGTTGCAGCCATTGGAGGACTCACTACTGGCCAACGTTCCGGATAATTTTACCTAGGAATCTATAGCAACTACATCATGTATCACAGCAGCAGTAACTTTATCTTAAATACTGTACTTATAACTTTTGGGAGTTTTGGCATACTTGCAGCTCCTCGTATCCCTACGCGCAGTCTAAATAAACTGCCGTAGTGAATTTTGAGCAGAATATAGCTCAACTAATTCAAATTGTACACTGTTAATCAACAATAAAATTACTGTAGTTTATTACTAAGAAAATAATATCTATTAAACAAAGTATATAACCTTAAATCTTATCCAAAAATTTCTAAGTGAAATAAACTAAACATAAATATTACTAAGCACAGCTACCAGAAGGAAGAAAGGAAGAGAAGTAGAAGAACAACCTACCACTAGAGAAGAATAAAAGTAAAAATTATCAATCCACTATACCTACTTCCTGTATCAGTCCTATACTTCAAAAGGCCTACATATTTCTGATCCTCCACGGGCCAGGATCCTACTTATTTTTGTCCTCTAAATTTCTGTTAGGCACACAAGCCTACGCTAGTATATCCCAATATCTTATACCATCCGATGTCAGGCTGCACTATTAATGCATGCGTTGTAAGTCCTCAGGTTAACGTTAAATACGTATTGACTTGAGGCGCTCAGCGCATGTAAAATTTATCCAGTGTGACTTGGGCACAATAGTACATTACTTTGTTCTTGGGAAACAGCCCACCACAGGAAGGGCATTCAGTGTCGTTCTCTTCTTCATCATTATCATCACTGTCTGAAGTTTCCTCGGAGTTTATGAAAGGATACATTAGATAGCTCGCAGTTTCCAAAAAGAGATTTAGATGTCGCCCAAAAAATTCTTAGTAATCTTTTAAAACGCTGAATTATCAGAGAAAGGGTGCTTCAAATGATTTATTATGGCTAGTTGCCATAGATAGATGATGCAGCGGTCGGGTGGTAGGCCTTGTCTCTCCAGGGATGTTAGCGCCACGGAGTTAGTTCGTTAGTTACTTGCCATAGTCTATCGTTCCTTCACTGTTAATGAATAACCTACTTCACTAATTCGTTTTTTAAACTTTCTGATAGAAGAGATTTTGTCTCAATTTTTGGAGCACACGTCACAGAATCTTTACATATATCATTAGCATAGCTCTCCAAAGTTGATCTTAAGACTTTTAAGGTTTTAGAAGAATTAAAATAGCTCATTTATTCTTTATGTTTTCACATCTTTCATCATTGAATTAGGGTCCCATTATTTGTAGTTTTTGTTGTACAAGAGCCATCTATAAATAATGAAATTACCAGTGTTAGTTGACTAAATTTACCTTCGAAAATGCAAAAAGCCTAATTCGGATATCCGATTTTAGGTTATTGCCAGTAACCGATATTAGGCATTAGCAGCAGCATTAAAGATTCTAATGTAGCTCTCCCTATGTTCACAGTGTCGGCCGCGGTGGTCTAGAGGTAGCGTGCCCGCCTCTAGATCCGCAGGATCAAACCCGGCCGCGGTCGATGGATTTTTCAGGACTTAAAAATCCTGGGCACGGAGTCCTCCGGGAGGGACTTTAAGCTGGGGGTCCCGTGTCGTAGATTTACGGCACGTAAAAGAACTCCAAGCCTAAATTAGAGCCTCTGGACAAAATTTATCGGCCCTTTCACGTCCAAGAAATACTTAGTTTCCAGAGGGGGGTTGCGAGGCGATGGGCTTACCACCTGTCCCTCTACCCTCACTCGGAAAATAAGCATATGAAAATTAGTATAGGTATTGAAACCTCCATTGGAGGCCCCTTCGCCCCACCTGGGGATCATAGGGTACCAGATACAGATACAGATGTTGACAGTAGCATACTGAAATACTCCACGTGTAAACTATAATACAATATGAAATGTTTTTTATTCTTCGGTAAGGGCAGAAAGGTAACTTTTACAATAAACTGCAGGAAAAGGGGTGATGTAATCGCTACAATACTGGGAGTGAAATAATGAATAGCGTAATATTGATTTGGCAAAGCGAAGGATCTGAAGAAATTTAATAGCACTCAGAACTTCAGAGGCAAAACCGAAAAATGGCAAGGTTAAAGTCACTAACTATACAGAATCTCCAAAAACGAGAGAAAAAGACTAAATATTTAGAAAAACAACAAGGAAGCTAACTGGGTCAAAAGTACACAATTACCTGAGGTCCGCTACAATCGGATTCCACCCAAGGAAGGAAGGGCACGACATACAACAAGCAGCTCTGTATAATAAACTTTAATACAACAACAAATATAATAACTCGCCAGTAACAAACTGATAAACATTAGTGATAACCTAGCATGTAGTTGCATTCAATAAAAGTCATCAAACGATTAAATGGTGAGTTTACAGTCATGCAAGGGGGTACACCACTTACAAAATAATTATGGAATTGCCTAATATATAATTGCGTTCAAAGCAAGCATCGAACAATTATGGTGGTTTTCAAGTGAAGGATGGCTTCTACAATTTACAAAATTATTATGAAATGGACATAGCATATCTTTGCATTAAATAGCAAGCACCAAATAATCATGTAGTGAAATTAGGGTTATGCATGGCTTTTTACTATTTACCAAATCATTATAAAATAGGCCTAGCATATGTGGGCATTAAATAGCAAGCACCAAAATTATGTAGTAAGTTTAAGGTTATAAATGGCTTCTACAATTCACAAACTCATTATGAATAGGCCTAGCAAATATGTGCCTTAAATAGCAAGCACCAAAAATTAAGTAATGAAATTAAAGTTATGAATGGCTTTTTACCATTTAGCATATCATTATGAAATAGGCCTAGCATATGGGGGCATTAAATAACAAGGACCGAACAATATGTAGATAATTCAAAATTATGAGAGGCGTGCACAATTCACAAACTCATTATAGAATAGGCCTACCATATATGTGCCTTGAATAGCAAGCACCAAGAAATTATGTAGTGAAATTAAAGTTATGAATGGCTTTTTACCATTTAGCATATCATTATGAAATAGGCCTAGCATATGGGGGCATTAAATAACAAGGACCGAACAATATGTAGATAATTCAAAATTATGAGAGGCGTGTACAATTCACAAACTCATTATAGAATAGGCCTACCATATATGTGCCTTGAATAGCAAGCACCAAGAAATTATGTAGTGAAATTAAAGTTATGAATGGCTTTTTACCATTTAGCATATCATTATGAAATAGGCCTAGCATATGGGGGCATTAAATAACAAGGACCGAACAATATGTAGATAATTCAAAATTATGAGAGGCGTGTACAATTCACAAACTCATAATAGAATAGGCCTACCATATATGTGCCTTGAATAGCAAGCGCCAAGAAATTATGTAGTGAAATTAAAGTTATGAATGGCTTTTTACCATTTAGCATATCATTATGAAATAGGCCTAGCATATGGGGGCATTAAATAACAAGGACCGAACAATATGTAGATAATTCAAAATTATGAGAGGCGTGCACAATTCACAAACTCATTATAGAATAGGCCTACCATATATGTGCCTTGAATAGCAAGCACCAAGAAATTATGTAGTGAAATTAAAGTTATGAATGGCTTTTTACCATTTAGCATATCATTATGAAATAGGCCTAGCATATGGGGGCATTAAATAACAAGGACCGAACAATATGTAGATAATTCAAAATTATGAGAGGCGTGTACAATTCACAAACTCATTATAGAATAGGCCTACCATATATGTGCCTTGAATAGCAAGCACCAAGAAATTATGTAGTGAAATTAAAGTTATGAATGGCTTTTTACAAATGTATTAAACGCATATCATTATGAAATAGGCCTAGCATAAGGGGACATTAAATAACAAGGACCGAACAATATGTAGATAATTCAAAATTATGAGAAGCATGCACAATTCACAAACTCATTATAGAATAGGCCTACCATATATGTGCCTTGAATAGCAAGCACCAAGAAATTATGTAGTGAAATTAAAGTTATGAATGGCTTTTTACAAATGTATTAAACGCATATCATTATGAAATAGGCCTAGCATGTGGGGGCATTAAATAACAAGGACCGAACAATATGTAGATAATTCAAAATTATGAGAGGCGTGCACAATTCACAAACTCATTATAGAATAGGCCTACCATATATGTGCCTTGAATAGCAAGCACCAAGAAATTATGTAGTGAAATTAAAGTTATGAATGGCTTTTTACCATTTTACAACTCATTAAAGAATATGCCTCGCATATATGTGTCTTGAATAGCAAGCACCACAAATTTATGGAGTGAATTTAAAGTTATAAATGTCTTCTACAATTTTACAACTCATTAAAGAATATGCCTCGCATATATGTGTCTTGAATAGCAAGCACCACAAATTTATGGAGTGAATTTAAAGTTATAAATGTCTTCTACAATTTTACAACTCATTAAAGAATATGCCTCGCATATATGTGTCTTGAATAGCAAGCACCACAAATTTATGGAGTGAATTTAAAGTTATAAATGTCTTCTACAATTTTACAACTCATTAAAGAATATGCCTCGCATATATGTGTCTTGAATAGCAAGCACCACAAATTTATGGAGTGAATTTAAAGTTATAAATGTCTTCTACAATTTTATTAAACGTAGCAGCCTTTCTTTAAAACATCAGATCAAATGCAAGGGGTTTACCACATACTTGGTACATTCCATTGGCTCAACAAATTAGATTTAAGACAACTAACATAATTCTTAGCAGTACTGATAGTTCTTGTTTTTTGTGTTTTACCACAAGGATTCTAAAATAGTGTACTACCTTTGTTTCCTACTAGACAAGATGGCGTTCCATCTTACAACTTGTGCTTGCAAATTGAAATGATACCTCCTACAACATTTTATTAATTTAGTTCTGGATCCAATTTTCACACGAGGAGGAATTATACTATGATTGTCCCATTAAGGAGACTACTCACGAGTCTGTTCGCCAGCCCAGAGAAGAGTTCCCAGAGGTGAAGCAGCGCACATCCACACACTACACAATCTGCCCAGCGACTCTCGCTCTCTTCACCGCCTCTCAAGCTCACCCCCAAGGAAGCGAAGACAGACTCGTCCGGCGCATGCGCACGGTCAGAGTGCCAACCCAACAGGAACAAAAATAGTAAGAAAACGCACAATGTGATGGGGAGCATCACAGGCTCCCCCTTTTGCACCAAAGAAAATTTTAACACTATAGAGATAATTATAAATATAGATAAATGTCCAAAATAGGTATTTTCCAAACAGCATAGGCTATTACCCTTATCAAGTCAAACAATGCATAACCCATACAACATAACCCATACAAGCATTCCTCCATTCTGTTGAGGGTCGACGAAAGTCCAGGATAGATCTTCAAATGTCCACAATATACCTTGCTGCAATTCTGAAACATGCAATTTTAGTCCATCACGCTAATGTTTAGAATTTTATTTATCACTGAAGCACAATTAAGTTGACGAAGAATAGTTCATATAATTGAAAACCAGATACTTTTACTTCCTAGTAATTTGGGATCACAGATTCTTTAACAACGACTAGGCTGGAACAATTCATATATATATATATTTTTTTTTTAAACATAATTAAATCGTGACTTGAGTAAACAGTTCTCCCTTTTTTGTGAAAACACCATGTGATCAAGGTACTCATAAATTTATTTTGTTCAATGAGTATGTTAATTTAGCACCAAAGTGTACATAACAACATCTTGACTAGATAGTTCAAATGGCTGCGTACACAATTTTAATCATGTTATGATAATTTAGCAGGAAGGTGTATATAACCACATCTTGAGTGGAAAAATGTCAAATTCTTCCTTAAACACAATTACCTCATATTACCTTTGACTTTATTTTACTTAAAACACTGCGCAACCCGACACTAGTAGAAGGTGTCCAAGAATTACCTCCACAAACACTGTAATGGGTCTTACCACTTGATGAACACTTGCAGAGGGAAATACTCACAGGCTAGGAGTGCACATGACACCCCCAACACGCACGCAGGATGGCTACTCACAGGTGACAATATTTAGCTTTAGGAGTGACCCCGGCCACCCGTAGGTGACAAAATCAAGCAGGGGAGGCCTTCCCCAATGAGTCAGACCAGAAAGAAGATCGGGCGGACGTCACGCCCGAACCACCAGGAGCAAGGAGTAGCGAGCGTAGAGGACTGGGCACATCACAGAGTACAGAAAGTGTCTTCTCAAAATAAAGATCTGGAACATAAGTCAGGCAGCACAGTTCGAGTACATCAAAGGGTGGGAAAAGGACAGAAGCTCCGTCCAATGTAGAGTACACCTATGAGTAAATATTCTTGTAAAGGTGTTCACTGAATATAGATTCTTCTAGTTTCCACCTTTCTTCATATCATATAAATTATTAAATGTTTATATTCCTGATAAGTAAGTCTTTATAAAATCAATTCACAGGGAATTAGATGTTGAAGAAGAGTACACTGATTATGGTTTCTTCTTGTTTACTCCTTTCTTTATATGATATTAATCATCAAATGCTTATATCTTGATAGCTTAAGTCTTTATAAATTTTGATTGGCAGCGAATTATATATATTAAATAGTAAGGCTGCGTATAAATGTTTTGACGATATTACAAATCGCTGCTTCAAAGTCGTCGCCAGACTTGGCGAACGACAAACATGTGAGAGCTGTGCCCCGCAACAACCGCCGGGAACCCCCAAAGGCACAGCGAACAGAGACGTGAGCAGAATAACTTTAATTCCTCCTCTTACATACTTAAGTGGATCCAGAAAACTTAGAACTAACATACTATATCAAATACACACAACATAATAATAAATCTTAAGTCAAATACACTAGTTTTTTTTTTTTTTTTTTTTTACTGTCAGTTACTGCTAAGGAGGTATATTAGCTAATTAAGAAGGTACACAAAAGGTCGACGTCAAATATAACGACCATACTCTTAAATATATATATATCTTGAATAATTATCACACATTAGAACTGTCAACAGCAGAGATAAACATACGCTACAAAATGGGAAATTGTTAGACAAATTACCCTATAAAAAGTAATTAAATAAATAGAAAATACACACAACTCTCATTACAAATTTCACTTAGACAGTGGCCACATAGAAATAAACCCACATACTAGGCTGCTACGCTTAACAAAGGACAGCAAATGATATATTTACATACATCAGCAGCCTCCGGCGGCTCAACGCCCCTACACTTAATTTCAAAGATCAGTTCCTCCTTCCTAAGAAGATCCCATGATAATACGGGATGGAAGGCCATATTAAATATGCAACTAGCAGCACTATCAAATTTTTATACACACCCACAACGGCGTTTACCAGGAGGACGGTTCTATAAATGCTAATGCTCCCTCTCCCGCGGTACCTGATAGCTACCCAGCGCCTTAGGTTAACAAGCAAGGAGCAAGAACAGAGCAAAGCAAAAGGAGCAAACACTCGCTAGCGTACAGGTAGAGCTCAACGATCAGAGCACGCGAGATTTGGAAATACAGAATCAGAATTTTGGAGTATCAATAGCACAACGGTTTACAGAAGTTAGCCACAAGTTACTACACAAAACTGTAGACGTATGCACAATACGTAGACCCTCCCCCGCCTTGGGCAGAAAAAAAACTCTAGATACCACCTGAAATGTGTTTATATTCGGTACACCCGTAGGTGACAAAATCAGACATAAACCACCACTTGATTTCGTTAAACATATGAGTGTAGTAATTCAAATGATTATTATTCTAATAGTTTCTATAAGGGCATGAGTTTCCCCTTTAGTAAGGTCCGGTGAAAATAGTATGGAGAAATGGAAGCCACTTATCCTTGCAGAAGTTTCTTCTGCGTAATCCTTTTGTATCTGTGACGTCATCATTATGTTAGAGGCGTGTATCAGCCGATCTCTGACGTCACTTCTTCGCGAGTTGAGCATCCGATTCTGGGCTAAATTTAGATAGGTTCTATTCGCCAGTAAACTATGCTTTTTTTTTATACATTTCTTTTGAAAGAAAAATCGCCTAATCCTACTGTTACATAATTTTGGCCTGTTTGCTTAGGCACTATATGCTTAAAAAAAAAAAAAAAAAACCTCTTATGAAATGTATACATCTTGTGGTCCCTAAAGGAGATTATAACGTGTCCATTGAAGTAACTTCTTCAGTTATGTTATATGGCATTTTGAGTCTTGGCATAATGTCGAAGCATTGCATTTTCTAAAGAAGTATTAGTAAGGAAATTCCTTGTGCTTTTGACTAGCACCGTTTGCAATTATTAACCTTTTTTTATTATTTGCCTTGCTGAAAAATCTACCCAGTTTATTGTATTGGCTGTGCCTATGTTTTTTTTATATCTGCAGTTATAACCTAAGAATATTTTTCATTCAGTATTTAATGTAGCCTGGGACTTAAAGTTTTTTTAATTATTATTTTTTTATTTCGTTGCTAGCTCAGATTTTGTTACCGAAAGCTCAGTGGTTATTCATGTGATATTATGAACCTTTACTACGTTCAGTGTTCGACTTAGATCTGCCAATAGATTCATCCTTAAGCTTCATTTACCGTATAGAGTTTTTTGTTTTGCCTTCTGCATATTTTGCTATAATTAATTAAAGGCGTTATTTGAACTTTGATAGTCTTCTATTCAATCCCTCCTTCTTAGATATTGCTACGTTAGGGTTTTCTGAGCTTATAAAAATTGTAGTTTAATTTTATCATATTTTGAAGCTCACTTGCCATTCTTCAAAATTTATTTTTTGATTCTGATTGTAATTCTGCTTTACTGTTGTATTATCCGTTGCCCTTATAAAAAGAAAACTAAACGAAAGTTATTTCTAAAAGTTTTCTCGATTAATTATTTAATTTGTTTGATTTTTTTTTAACCTCTTAAGGGTTATTCAAATTTTGAATTTTGAAATAACTTAAACCTGTTCTGGGGAATTATTGTACGTTACACTTGATGTATGCTAGACTTTTCTACTGATGAATCTAAAGAAGTTTGCATATTGCGTTGTTGAGGTTTTTAACTGACCTTCGGTTTTCCAGTTTCTTATTTTCCAAATTTAAGTTCTTTTGTTTTTCTTAAATTTTGCTTAACATTTTCTGGTTCTACTTTTTCTAGATCAAAAGATTATTAGTAATTTTGGATTCGGTATTGCCTTATTATTCTGATTTATTGTGAAGATTTACTAAAGTCTACATTGGAATTTGTTTTTCTGAGCTACCATAGATCCTTGTAGGGCTACCTTTCTACATACTTATGTACCCATGCTACTTTGGGTCCATTTTGATATATGACATCCTTGCACATACTGTAGTATTCACATTTCATAACTTATATTCTGGGTTTTGACCTAACTATCCCCAGATAGATTTTGCCTCTGAACTTAAATACTTTTATATGTATCTCTAGATAGAATATAGGAAAGTGGTATATTCTATTGTTGCCCAGTTTTCTCACCTTTAGTATTTTCTATTCATGGTTGACTTCTTGCCTTTATTAAATAAGATTTTCATATTCCGGGATTATTCACTGGGTTCTCCTTAGGCGAATTAGGTTGATTAATATTAGCCCTTCGGAATTATTGTTTATGGTGATTCTGAACTGCCTCGCCCCTATTAATTATCACATTCTTACTTAACCGCATAAAGGTTTGACGGTTTGTGATTGATGTTAGGTAAATGTGATAGGATTGGGAGTGTTAAAAGAAAAACACTCTCTGGTTATTTCACTTCATTTAATCATATAAAGATGTTTGGACAATACAGTCATTCAATGTGAGGATATATATATTATAAGGCATGTGTTATTTCTCTTTGAATCTACTAGGCTGATTTATTGTTTATAATTCCAGTTGGGAATTTATGAGATTTGTGAAAGAGTACATTGTTAAGAAAAAAAAAATATTTTGTTATTAGTTTGGTTCATTAAAATTAATTGGTCTATTGAAATATTTTCTACTCGGCGTTATTTTCAAAGTGTCTTACCTCCCTTATTCTTGTGTGCACTGAATCGAGTTAGATCCACTCCTCTAGGGCATATTTCCTCATGCTTCCTTTGTTAGGTTATATTTCAGTCCCGCACTTTCTCTTTCATAGTGACTTGGAATTTTGAGTATTGGATAATTCTGAACTTAACCTTAGTTGCCTTGGACCTTTTATTATTGAACTTTTTACATACTATAACTTATTTAACCTTCAACTGCCGTTGCATGGTAGCCAGCTTTCAGTGCACAAGGGGGAGAGTATATGGTCTTCATCTACCATTATTTCTACGTTACTCGTTTATTCATTGATCACCATGCCGTTACATACTCAACTTTCATGCGATATTTTGGTGACCCCGCCATGCACATTTTTCACACAAATTTTTGTCTAGTCACCTTCTTAGTCGAACATCTTGTAGATAAGTCTAGGAGGAGATGTCATATCTCCCAATTGAAGAAATATTAATTTTTTGTGTGCCTTCCATTCTCCATGCTTGTGAATTTATTGCGGTGATATTGTTATAAGGTATTCTCTAATTGCTATTGAAAGATGGATAGTATTTAAGTGTTTTATGTCTGCTTGTTTGATGTCCTTGCTTTAACTGTTAATTGTTGAAACTTTTCAAGAAAGAAAAAAACTATGCTTCTATGTCCTTGGTATGCACTTACATGTCTAGACAACGGTCCCCCTCCCTGCACGATCTCATACCATAGAATAGGGGCCCCTAATAAAAAAAAACAAAAAACAAAACCCGATTGTGACATAACCTTTTACCATGTAAATATCATGGTTTTATGTAACGAGAATTAGAATGATTCGGAGGATCCTCTAAAAAAAAAAAAAAAAACATTGTTAACCTCTACATGACAAGAATATGAACTATTTTGTAAACAAACAAAAAAAACATAAAGAAACATTATTATAATCTCCTACAAAGTTTGATCAACAAGAACTTAAAAAAAAAAGGAAGACCATCAATATCTATGTTATACAGTGAAATATTGAACAATTATAGAAGTCTGGACTATACATTCAAGACTTCAGCTTATGAAACCTATCCATTGACTTAATCTTTCTCTATCCTGTCCTATCCTTGGGTGGTCCTAGGCACCCTCCCGTGTGATTCGACCTGATTACTCATATAGTGCTTCGTTTTCTTTCATGTGTCTGAGCCTACATCGAAGGTCCTGTGCTTCGCTCCTGGATGTGTGTGTGGACCTATTATGCTCCTGCTGGTTGTTTGGGGGTAATTGGTACCGTACCCCTGAACGTATTTCATGCCTGGCTCATGGGGAAGGCCTCTCCAAGTTGATTTTGTCACTCTATATGGGTGGCCGGAGCTACGTATTTCCTGTTGCCAGCAGTTATATATATTGTGAGCCATGGTCCTGCTCACCTCTGCCATCTTCACTCAGCTAGATTACAATTATTATTGTACAGTAAGAATTGGACCTTGTTATACTCTATCGACCTGCGTGCCAGATTGGGACATTTGGCCATATATGGTTGTGAGTTTTCTACAAAAGGAAAGTTTCTACGCTATGTAATAATTATGGTGTGTGCTTACACATGGCTTTCATCGATTTTGAATGTACATTTTCAATTTGGGCTCTTGAAAACTTTATTTGCACTATTGAGTAATCATTTTCCTTAACAAATTTTCTAATATGACAATAAACTTCTCACGGATCTACAGTTTCATATACAAATTCTAGAAAGTATCACGTAAAGTTCTACTGTTATTCTACAAGCTATTCTCTGTGACGATTTGAAAGAACAGTTTAGAAACTTTAAGAAAGGAACATTGAAAAAAAAAAACCTGACGTTGTGTCAGTAATTAATACCACATTGATATATTATACTGTTAAAATGTTTTCAGGGTTATATATATAAACAATATGCTTTTCAGGGTTATATAAAATGAGATATTGTTTTCAGGGATATATAAAAAGGTATTGGTGTATGTCATATGCTTCTAGTTGTACTGTATTATAAGATTGTCTCAAGGTATATAAGGTCATTTTATATTTTTCATTTTTTGATATTCATTTATTGGTATTCTGCTTATTTACAACAAAAAAGAATCCTTCCGAATTCTTTTTTTGTTGAAGGAGGGAGAGGAGAGAATTGTAACGTGCTTGAATGTCGCGCGAGTCTTCCCCTCTTTCTCCGGTTCGTGGCAGCCATTACTAATGGTGCTGCCATCTGTGTGTGTGACGGGGGTTGCCGGCCCGCTTCTGGAGACACGAAAAACAGATCGTGTTCGGCCGTTGCCTAGTGAAGTGTAATCGTGCCTTCAGCTGTGGAGGGGAACCCGCGTCTACACATTGTAAGTTGCATACCATGTAAATCATCATGTTTCAGGTGCCCTCTGCGCCAAGAATTATGTTTGCTTAAATAATCATCTTATAGGTGCCTTTTGCGCCAAGAATTTAATATTCAGACATAAACCACGCTCTGCTACCACCTGAAATGTTTTTTATTCTTCGGTAAGGGCAGAAAGGTAACTTTTACAATAAACTGCAGGAAAAGGGGTGATGTAATCGCTACAATACTGGGAGTGAAATAATGAATAGCGTAATATTGATTTGGCAAAGCGAAGGATCTGAAGAAATTTAATAGCACTCAGAACTTCAGAGGCAAAACCGAAAAATGGCAAGGTTAAAGTCACTAACTATACAGAATCTCCAAAAACGAGAGAAAAAGACTAAATATTTAGAAAAACAACAAGGAAGCTAACTGGGTCAAAAGTACACAATTACCTGAGGTCCGCTACAATCGGATTCCACCCAAGGAAGGAAGGGCACGACATACAACAAGCAGCTCTGTATAATAAACTTTAATACAACAACAAATATAATAACTCGCCAGTAACAAACTGATAAACATTAGTGATAACCTAGCATGTAGTTGCATTCAATAAAAGTCATCAAACGATTAAATGGTGAGTTTACAGTCATGCAAGGGGGTACACCACTTACAAAATAATTATGGAATTGCCTAATATATAATTGCGTTCAAAGCAAGCATCGAACAATTATGGTGGTTTTCAAGTGAAGGATGGCTTCTACAATTTACAAAATTATTATGAAATGGACATAGCATATCTTTGCATTAAATAGCAAGCACCAAATAATCATGTAGTGAAATTAGGGTTATGCATGGCTTTTTACTATTTACCAAATCATTATAAAATAGGCCTAGCATATGTGGGCATTAAATAGCAAGCACCAAAATTATGTAGTAAGTTTAAGGTTATAAATGGCTTCTACAATTCACAAACTCATTATGAATAGGCCTAGCAAATATGTGCCTTAAATAGCAAGCACCAAAAATTAAGTAATGAAATTAAAGTTATGAATGGCTTTTTACCATTTAGCATATCATTATGAAATAGGCCTAGCATATGGGGGCATTAAATAACAAGGACCGAACAATATGTAGATAATTCAAAATTATGAGAGGCGTGCACAATTCACAAACTCATTATAGAATAGGCCTACCATATATGTGCCTTGAATAGCAAGCACCAAGAAATTATGTAGTGAAATTAAAGTTATGAATGGCTTTTTACCATTTAGCATATCATTATGAAATAGGCCTAGCATATGGGGGCATTAAATAACAAGGACCGAACAATATGTAGATAATTCAAAATTATGAGAGGCGTGTACAATTCACAAACTCATTATAGAATAGGCCTACCATATATGTGCCTTGAATAGCAAGCACCAAGAAATTATGTAGTGAAATTAAAGTTATGAATGGCTTTTTACCATTTAGCATATCATTATGAAATAGGCCTAGCATATGGGGGCATTAAATAACAAGGACCGAACAATATGTAGATAATTCAAAATTATGAGAGGCGTGTACAATTCACAAACTCATAATAGAATAGGCCTACCATATATGTGCCTTGAATAGCAAGCGCCAAGAAATTATGTAGTGAAATTAAAGTTATGAATGGCTTTTTACCATTTAGCATATCATTATGAAATAGGCCTAGCATATGGGGGCATTAAATAACAAGGACCGAACAATATGTAGATAATTCAAAATTATGAGAGGCGTGCACAATTCACAAACTCATTATAGAATAGGCCTACCATATATGTGCCTTGAATAGCAAGCACCAAGAAATTATGTAGTGAAATTAAAGTTATGAATGGCTTTTTACCATTTAGCATATCATTATGAAATAGGCCTAGCATATGGGGGCATTAAATAACAAGGACCGAACAATATGTAGATAATTCAAAATTATGAGAGGCGTGTACAATTCACAAACTCATTATAGAATAGGCCTACCATATATGTGCCTTGAATAGCAAGCACCAAGAAATTATGTAGTGAAATTAAAGTTATGAATGGCTTTTTACAAATGTATTAAACGCATATCATTATGAAATAGGCCTAGCATAAGGGGACATTAAATAACAAGGACCGAACAATATGTAGATAATTCAAAATTATGAGAAGCATGCACAATTCACAAACTCATTATAGAATAGGCCTACCATATATGTGCCTTGAATAGCAAGCACCAAGAAATTATGTAGTGAAATTAAAGTTATGAATGGCTTTTTACAAATGTATTAAACGCATATCATTATGAAATAGGCCTAGCATGTGGGGGCATTAAATAACAAGGACCGAACAATATGTAGATAATTCAAAATTATGAGAGGCGTGCACAATTCACAAACTCATTATAGAATAGGCCTACCATATATGTGCCTTGAATAGCAAGCACCAAGAAATTATGTAGTGAAATTAAAGTTATGAATGGCTTTTTACCATTTTACAACTCATTAAAGAATATGCCTCGCATATATGTGTCTTGAATAGCAAGCACCACAAATTTATGGAGTGAATTTAAAGTTATAAATGTCTTCTACAATTTTACAACTCATTAAAGAATATGCCTCGCATATATGTGTCTTGAATAGCAAGCACCACAAATTTATGGAGTGAATTTAAAGTTATAAATGTCTTCTACAATTTTACAACTCATTAAAGAATATGCCTCGCATATATGTGTCTTGAATAGCAAGCACCACAAATTTATGGAGTGAATTTAAAGTTATAAATGTCTTCTACAATTTTACAACTCATTAAAGAATATGCCTCGCATATATGTGTCTTGAATAGCAAGCACCACAAATTTATGGAGTGAATTTAAAGTTATAAATGTCTTCTACAATTTTATTAAACGTAGCAGCCTTTCTTTAAAACATCAGATCAAATGCAAGGGGTTTACCACATACTTGGTACATTCCATTGGCTCAACAAATTAGATTTAAGACAACTAACATAATTCTTAGCAGTACTGATAGTTCTTGTTTTTTGTGTTTTACCACAAGGATTCTAAAATAGTGTACTACCTTTGTTTCCTACTAGACAAGATGGCGTTCCATCTTACAACTTGTGCTTGCAAATTGAAATGATACCTCCTACAACATTTTATTAATTTAGTTCTGGATCCAATTTTCACACGAGGAGGAATTATACTATGATTGTCCCATTAAGGAGACTACTCACGAGTCTGTTCGCCAGCCCAGAGAAGAGTTCCCAGAGGTGAAGCAGCGCACATCCACACACTACACAATCTGCCCAGCGACTCTCGCTCTCTTCACCGCCTCTCAAGCTCACCCCCAAGGAAGCGAAGACAGACTCGTCCGGCGCATGCGCACGGTCAGAGTGCCAACCCAACAGGAACAAAAATAGTAAGAAAACGCACAATGTGATGGGGAGCATCACAAATATAACTCTTGCGGGTCGTATTTTTCCGCGGTACCATTATTAAATTTAATATGTATATATTCAGGTACTTATTCTTATTTTATCTATTCTCGGCAGGTTTCTTTATTCTATGCTTTTGTTTTTGTTTACAGTTGTTCAGTGTTTTCCGGTGTTCAGTTGTTTACTTCCCCTCTCGAGTTAATCTCGTCCTTAATCTCGTTCTCTTAAACTATTTTTGGCCGCGATCAGTTGTATTCGCCTTCCCCACTTACCGGGGTCGGGGGGCGATGCGGCCAGTTAGCTAGCGACAGTCAGTTACAGATTAGAGTAGTGTACAGAACTACTTGGTGCCTGCTAGTTCCAAACTTTATCCTTTATTTTCTGGTGGGCTTTGTTGTTTTCATTCTTTTAATGTGTTATACGTTATGTTTTGTTAGACTTAGGCTACATTGTTGGCCCACCTGGTTTTTAGTTTATAGTTTTTGTTCATTTTAGTTAAAGTTCATTTAGGTTTTCATTTCGTTCTTTATTTCCTCGAAGGGAGAGGACGAACCCACTTGCATTAATCAGCATTTTTCTGGTAACAGTCTAATTCAGTTTTAAGAAATTTTACATTTGCTTTTAAAACAATAATCTCAGTACATTCAAAATGGCTAGGCTCACTCCGGTCGAATGCTTATAATTGAAGTGTTATTTATTACATGATCTCAAATACATTCTTGCAATGCACTGTTTAATTTAGCGAAATGTATTCAACCATCTTACCTGTACTTATAACTATCCTTACTATTTCTGGGAATTCATTTATGGGTAAAAATACCGGCACAAATTTTAATGAAAAAATTAAATTAATTATCACACATAGCTTCTTTGCAATAGAGGCTGGTAAATTCTCCTCTGCAAAAACTCAAAACACCATAAAACAAAATAGATTTCTCACGCAGAAAATATTCAAATGACCTCTTCCAGCTCAACACAGCAGAGTGGAGTCTAAATAGGGTAGTGATTCCATATATACACATCAGGGTGTAGCACTTTCTAAAGCAAATATATTGCTATCCGATATACGACCCTCTCCGATATTAGGCAAGTAGTATAGAGTACCCTATACAGCGGTTTGAGGGGAAATGGGGTGGGGGGTGATTGCAACATAGTGGTGGGGGGTTACGCAATGGAGGGGAAGGGGGCGGGGCCGACTGTCTTACCTCCAAGGTGAATCTGTAGCAATGTTCTAACATGTTCTAACATGTCTTCAAGGTTGTCTTTTTATGTATAAATACAGATGAAATGTAAAAGTGTCCATCATCTCTAGCCTGTGTCATAGAAAGTATAATGTATTCTCCAGTGCCTTCGAGACGACTTAATCATTAGAGGTAAGTACAAGAAAATTACATTATCATTCATAACAAGATTCATGAAAAGCATAATTAATTCTCTATACATGGAAATATTATAAGACTATGAAAACCAAATCACCTTTCCCTTTAGTTAATGACGATAATAGAAGACATGTACAGTTAAGTGCTTCGAGCGAGGGTTCTATGCTACATAACATCTCACGTCAATGATTGTATGTTGTGATAAGAATATTACACTCGGAAATGCATTCACATTAACAAATATAGTATATCCGTTTATAAAATAAATTTTCGAGTTAGTACATGATAACTAATCAAAATATAAATTAATTCTAACGTCCTCAGCTCGAAGCCCCTTGATTGAATAAAGCAAGTGTATTTAAAAAGCAAAGCATTGATCTTAAACTCTATACAATAAATTTTTAAATTTCATATGGAACCCGAAGGTTCATTGCCGTGCTTACTTGAGTCCGCCATTCAACCTTATTCTGTTAACTAATTACATAGCCTTATATTATTACTGATATTTTCCTCAAATGTGTACAACGTGGGGAATACTCATCATCATTGGTGGTGTAAATCAAGAATACTAGACTGTTAGCTCCATGTTTTAGGATGGGTATTTTTTTTTAATATTTCAATTAGCGAAACTACATAACCATATATAATAATAATACTTACTTACTCAATGGTAACGCCTATAACCCTATTAATCTAGTGTACATACTGTTGGTACAGGTCCTGGGTTCATACGAAACTTAGTGTCGCCCGACTTTACCTATAGGCTATAGTAATTAATAACTCATTTGTGTGCATAGGCTTTATTGTTCGGGGATATCGTGCTAGGGTTACATCCTTATTAAGGTAATGGATATACTGTTTGTGCAGGTCCTGGGTTCAAATGAAACTTAGTGTCGACCGACTTTACCTATAGGCTATGTTAGTTAATAACTCATTCGTATGCATAGGCTTTATTGTTAGGGAATATTTCGCAAAGGTTATATCCTTATTAATGTAATAGACATAATGTTGGTACAGGTCCTGGGTTCATATGAAACTTAGTGTCGCCCGACTTTAGCTATAGGCTATAGTAATTAATAACTCATTCGTATGCATAGGCTTTATTGTTCGGGGATATCTTGTTAGGGTATATCCTTATTAATGTAATGGACATACTGTTGGTACAGGTCCTGGGTTCAAATGAAACGTAGTGTCGCCGACTTTACCTATAGGCTATTGTGCTTAATAATTCATTCGTGTGCATATGCTTTATTGTTCGGGGGTATCTCGCTAGGCCTATAGCCCTTATTCATACCTCTGAGAATGTTTTGTAACACTTAAAATAACATTTTATTTATGAGTGATAGAATTTCATAGTTTTAATAAATACAGTGCTCACTCACTATGCTTATACTTATTTTACAACTTACACTTAATTCATATACTGTGAATCATTTGTTGTAGCCCCTAAAAGAAAAAAAATAATAACATTCAACAAAACCAAGACAGATGCTAGCGAAATTACATTTAAGATATTTTCACGAAAACGAAAAAACGAAAAAAAAAACTGTAAGCCTTGAGTTGTAGGTGAAAAAAAGGTGAGTCTATAATACTTTATTCATTTTATTTTGTAAAAATTCAAAATCAAAGTTTTCCCTCATAATCTATTACTGTGCACTTAAAAAACATTACATTCACTCATTTATTTTTCTCCTTGTTATAGGTTTTATCAGCAATCAAAACGTTCGTTAGTAGTGTTGTAAGACAATGTCTATCCCTTGTATCGATATTTGCTCGTCATCAGACTCTGAGAGCGAAATGGATACCTTTACATTGTCCGATTCTGAATCTAATATGTACACAGTCCAGGATAGCGAACCTAGGACCTATACGGTTCAAGATTCACAGACAGGGACTGTTACACTTTCGGATTCCGAATCTGGAAACGATGCAGATGTGTACACGATCTCTGATAGCGAATCTGAGATAGATACGCAACCAGAGACTGGTACACTTCGCGGAAATGGTGTAGGTAACATTACGTTACCCGAGTCTGACGATGCTTTTGATGATAATGATGTAAATCTATCTGCGCCCAGCACATCAAATAATACAAGGGGAAATGTAAGAGACCCACCACCCCCTACATTTCATCTTGTAGAGAGCGCTCGTAAAGAGTACTCTAGGTTCGATGCTGTTGGGTTGCAGATGGTTATCAACCTAACTGAACCATCAGGTGATGTAGAATCAGATCATTTCGAGAGGTGTTTGAAAGATGCCATCGACTATGCTTTAGTAGAGGCTAATGACTGGGATTTCTTTGGCGTGTCCATCTACAATGAAGTCAATCAGATGGACAAACCGATAGGTCTGAGTTTTAGGAGAAAAGATCAGTTTAACATTGAGGTATTGAAAAACGTCGTCAGTAAAGTATGTCAATCTAACGCCAACTTCCGTGTTACCGACCGTTTGCGTTTAGTAGTTGACATTGTTCATCTACCTAACGGAAACGGGAGAGGTATCAAGACGAAGGGCCGTAAGATTGACTTACTGGCCCATTTCAAGCGAAGTGTTATTCAGATAAAAACATTAATGAACTGTTTGGCATTCGCTGTAGTGATTGCAATCGCTAAGGTGGAAGAAGACCGTGATTTTCGTACCTACTGTGACCATAATATGACTGGCAAGAAAATAAAAGCAAAAGTTGCCGCATTTATTAAAGATTCAGGCGTTGATCTCAGTAGAGGAGGGGGACTCCCTGAGCTTGCTGTGATTCAAAATTACATCAAAGATAAGTATAGGCTAGTGGTTTATAGTGGTTTTAAGCTCGCTAAGATGTTATTCGACGGTAACAACGGACAGGACAAGAAAAAACTGTATCTCTTATACGATCCCGAGACTAGACATTACCATACTATAACCAACTTACGGGCAGCTATGGCTGTTAGATACATCTGTGAGGGGTGTAATAAAGGGGTTAATGAAGAAGCGAAACATACCTGTGATTATGTTTGTTCTATGTGTCGATCGATACCACCCTGTACCGATAAAGGTCTATCCTTACTATGCAATGTATGTGATAGAACCTTTAAAGGTCAAGAGTTTTTCGATAAGCATAGAAGCAATCTGATCGAAAGACGTCCTGTCAGCATGGCTCTTCAAAAGTGTAAAGAGTGTAAAATGCTTAAAACACTTTGGAAAAGTCATGAATGTTACAAGTCTTACTGTCAGTATTGTAAAAAGCAGCAACCATCGGGACATCAGTGTTACATGGCCAAGTTGACGAATAAAGTTAATGACGCTAAGAAGTCATCTTCCTCAGCTAAAGACAGCACTTTAATGGTCTATTATGATATCGAGTCGACCCAGGACACCAGACTCGAGGACAATACGTTTCTTCACGTACCGAACCTATTATGTGTTGAACAATCTTGTTCTACGTGTGAGTCATCCAAGGATGATGTGTGTGCTAGATGTGGACCACGTAAACATTCTTTCTGGGAAGATCCAATCCGTGGTTTCATGGAATATCTAAGAACGAACAGACCTCAGCTTGAGAAACTCATTATTATAGCTCATAACGCCCGGTCCTACGACCTACAGTTCGTTCTTGACTTTGCTATTAAGGCCGGATGGGTTCCTGACGTTGTTATGTCAGGATGCAAGATACTTTGCCTAAAGTTTGAACACTTGGTCTTTCTAGACAGCTTAAACTTTATCCCACTACCTTTGCGAAGTTTCCCCAAAACGTTCGGTCTGGCTGACGTGGCCAAGGGCTATCACCCTCATCTATTCAATACGATCGCTAACCTCGATTACGTTGGTCCACATCCTGGTATCGAATTTTACGGAGCGGAGACCATGTCTAAGGAAGGTCGCGAGGTCTTTCTAGAATGGTTCGAGACCGTAAAAGACGATGAAGCATACGATAATCGCGCAGAGCTCCTAAAGTATTGCCAGATGGATGTCACAGTCTTGAGAGAAGCCTGCACTCTCTTCAAAAGACTTTTCAAGGAAATAGCTGATTTCGATATCTTTGAAGAATCGATCACTATTGCGAGTGCTTGCAATCGCATCTTCAGAAGACTTTTTCTCAAAGAGAATACAATAGGTCTGGTCCCTCCCTGCGGCTACCGTAAAGCAGACAAGCACTCTAGGAAATCCCTTATGTGGCTTATCCACGAAGCCAGGGAGAGGGGAATATTCATCCGTCATGCAGGTAACGGAAGAGAAGTTCGCCTGCCCGAGCTTCCAAACTGGAAGGTGGACGGTTTCTGTGATGAAACACGAGAAGTGTTTGAATTCCTCGGCTGTTATTATCACGGCTGTCTCTGCAGACCTAACAGAGATGTACCCGTGATGGATTCGTCTTCTGAATCCCTGTCCGTGAGATATGAAAACACCATGGCCAGATTGAAAGCTATCCGAGATTGTGGGTATACTGTTCATGTTATGTGGGAATGTGAGTTTAAAGAGGTGCTCGAGAAATTCCCACACCTGCGCAATGACCCCCTTGTCGGAGACCCTCCTCTGGTCTTGAGAGACTCGGTTTACGGCGGGCGAACTGAAACCATGCGCCTCTACCATAAAGCGGAAGAGCCGCAGAAAATCCTCTATGCAGATGTTATGTCTCTATACCCATACGTCTGCAAATATCTCAAATTTCCAATAGGGCATCCCACTGTTCATGTAGGGGATCAGTGTTTGGATGTCGATGCCATGATGAAGAAGGAAGGAGTCATTAGATGTACCGTCCTCCCTCCGCAACAGCTTTACCATCCCGTTTTGCCTTTCAGGTGGGGTGGTAAACTCTTGTTTCCCCTTTGCCGTTCCTGCGCTGCTACTATGGAGCATGGGACCTGCACTCATGATGAGGAAGAGAGAGTACTCACAGGTACTTGGATTGTGGATGAGGTGAGACTGGCAGTAGAGAAAGGGTATACTGTTCAGAAAGTCCACGAATTCTTAGAGTATGAGGTTACCACCTACTCTAAAAGTTCTCGTCAAGGAGGACTGTTCGCGGACTATATAGACCTGTTCCTCAAAATAAAGACAGAGTCCAGCGGATACCCTAGCAAGGTAGTGACAGCAGAACAGAAAAAAGAATATATCGATCTGGTCTACGAGAGAGAAGGCATTAAGTTAGACCCTACCCAGATCGTGAAGAACGCTGGTAAGAGGGCCATTAGCAAGCTTTGTCTCAATTCTTTTTGGGGGAAATTTTGTGAAGATCCCAACAGGGCAAAGACGAAGCTTGTTAATGACTCTCTAGAGTTGGTTACCCTCCTCACGACTCCAGGTATAGAAGTGAAACGGCTCCTTTTCGCCAGTGATGAAGTCGTGTGGATTAATTATATACCCATAGAAGAGGAACAGGTCCCACTCCCACACACTAGCGTTGTACATGGGGCTTATGTAACAACTGGTGGACGCATGACCCTTTACAAATACCTCGATCAGCTGGATCGAAGAGCCATATATTGCGACACAGACAGTGTGATTTACACTGAGACCGACACAGACGAGTACGTCGTCCCCATTTCAGACTTTCTAGGCGACATGACAGACGAGCTTACAGACTATGGACCTGACGCTTACATCTCAGAGTTTGCTAGCGGAGGACCCAAGAACTATGGTTATAAAGTTTCTATCGATGAAAACACCACAAAAACTGTATGTAAGGTCAGAGGTATCACTTTGAACTACGATACTTTGAAAGTGGTTAACTTTGACACCATCAAGAGTATGGTTTTAGGGGGTGATCACAGTGCAACAGTATCTGTGAGAACCGAGAGGAAGATTAAAAGAAAGCCTGGCACGACTTTAGTGTCAGAGCCTGAGGATAAAATGTACCGTCTCTGCTTCAGGAAAAGGCGTAGAGTTAGCGGTGGGTTCGACTCCCACCCTTACGGGTATAAATAAGGACGAGGAGACAGTACCGTGTCAGTATGGACTCGTCCTCGTCACAATAATGTTTTGCAGTGAAGAAGTTGTTGATCAATAGAACCCTTATTCATCATACTAGAGAAGAATTGGCTGAGTTATCCCCGGATTTTTTAGCTTCTTGTGCAGCTCAAAGTGTTTATCTAGTTTACGATAAACTCCCTCAAAGTGTGCAACGTAGTGGAATAGTTAAAGAGTGTCTTAGGTGTGATAAACATTACCCTGTTCACGATTGCTGGGATGGACCCTTGCCTATGATAAGAGAATGTTATGGTTGTCGTAAAGTTTGAAGACCCTTTCACATTAATTGTCTCAGGTCCAAGTTTTTGTGGTAAAACTACTTTCACTATAAAACTGATCAACAACTTGAAACATCTATCTAGGTAAATACAGCAGAATTTTGTGGTGTTTCGGTGAAACTAATGCCATTCCTCCGTCTAGTAAGTTCATTACCCCTGTGACGTATCAAAAAGGTCTTCCAGAGTTTAAAGAGAAACAAGACTGTAGTAAACCTGTTTTAATAGTTTTAGACGATTTACTCGACAAAGCTTACTCTAACGAAGTATCTTCAATATTCACAAAAGGTTGTCATCATCGTAATATATCTGTGATTTTAATCACTCAGAACCTTTTTCATCAATCTTCGCATAGTAGAGATATTTCTCTGAATACAAAGTACATGGTCTTGTTTAGAAACCTGAGAGATAAAAATCAGATTACATTTCTAGCTATACAGGTGTACCCTGAGAATTGGAGAGCGTTTTACAAAGCTTTTCAAAACGCTACGAAGAAAGCCCACGGTTATATGTTAATAGATTTTTGTCAAAGAACTAACGATTTGATTAGATTCCGAACTAGTATCTTTCCGTCCGAAGTTACAAAGGTTTACGTGCCTGTAAAGCATGAAACGGATAAAATCTCATTACCATACCTTACAAGTTCTTAAAAAGGCTTCACCCGAGTTGAGAAGTTTTATTCTAAAGAGCGGTAGCCAAGAGTTGATACTTGCTATTATAGAGTGTGCTCTCAACGTTTTGAACGGTCACTGTAAACTTCATTCGTGTTCTAAACGTAAATTGAAGAAACATAAAGAATCTTTGAGACATCTTGTTGATAGAAAAGTATCTCTGTCTACGAAAAAGAAAACTTTAGTTCAGAAAGGAGGATTCTTAATTCCCCTCTTGTCTGCTGTATTGTCGGGAATCAGTTCTTTAACGTAATGTTACAGAAAATGATGTTATTGAGCATAAAAGAGTATAAAAGTTTAAAACGTGGTGCTGATGATTCAAACTCGTCAGTTTCTAGAGATCCTTACAAAGACTGGGTTACAATACGTGAAAAACAAGATCCCATCTCCGCTAAGAGACAGAAAAGAATATTGGAAGAATCTAGTAAAAGGGATGTTTCACCCGAGAAAACTTCAACACTTGAGAAAACTCCGACACCTGAGCTCGTAGATGTAAAACCTGATGTTATAGGAGATCTTGCAGGTAAATACCTGTCTGCTTATGTAAACTCTCCAAAGATTGTAGATACTGAGTTTGGAATCTATAAGGATAAAGAATCGGGAGAGTATATGATAGGTAATTCGAAAATACAAATAGACCACAACACTTTAATCATTAACAATAAGAAGTACAACACAACTGTAGGTCTATGGGAACTTCTTACTAGGAAGAAAGTAGACTTGAAACAAGTAAGTGAGGAAGACCTTGACATGTACAAAGACATTTTAATATCGACCAACGGACACTTACATAATAACGAGCTTAAAACCTCTAGAACCAATAAGTATAAACTAGTCATTTCTAAATTATTTCCAACGAAAAGGTGGAGTTCTTATAATCAGAGAAGATGAACAGATTACATGACCTCTATTACAATCCTGGAGAATCTACGGGTTTTTCCACTGCTAGTAAACTTTCGCTAGCTTCTACCATTACAGATAAGAATATAGAGGAATGGCTGATTGCACAAGATGTTTACAGCTTACATAAACCTATTAGGAGAAAGTTTCCAAGAAATCCTTATTCGGTAAACAACATTTACGACATGTTCGAACTTGATCTAGCCGATGTGCAAAACATTTCGCAACATAATGACAACATACGCTATCTATTTGTAGCTATTGACATGTTTTCCAAATATGCCTGGGTTGTACCTCTAAAATCTAAGAGAGGTACCGAAGTGAAAAATGCATTCAAGTCAGTGCTGGATAAAACTATTAGAAATCCTATTGTAGTGAGAACAGATAAAGGTAAAGAGTTTCTAAACAAAACGTTTCAAGACTTTTTTAAAGAAAGAGAATATAGAGTATCGCGTTTCCAACAACCCTGATGTTAAATGTTCGATAGTTGAACGTTTCAATCGCACTTTAAAAACTAAAATGTACAAATATTTTACTTTCAAGAACAGTTACAAGTATTTTGACGTGTTGGATAGATTTGTGGCAGGATACAACGATTCCGTACATAGCAGTACAGGAATGGCTCCTGGAAAAGTTACCGACAAGGATGTCCTGAAAATATGGAAACGTATGAGAAACAAACAGCTTCGTGTGAAACCTAGACCTGTACGCTTCAATGTGAGGCAGACTGTTAGAATAGGTAAAGAGAAGATGAAATTCGATAAGGGATTCGAACAAAACTATTCCACGGAAATATTCAGAATCGTTAAAGTAATCAAGCATTCGCCTCAACCTGTATAAGAAACTCGAAGATCTTAGGAACACTCCTATTTTGAGTCAGGTTTATAGTTATGAACTCACGCCTGTAACTATAAACAAAGACACTGCTTACAAAATAGATAAAATTCTACGAACACGTAAGGTAAGAGGCATAAAGAACATCTCGTACGGTGGAGAGGTTATGGTCCAGACTTTGATTCATGTGTTAAAGATAAAGATTTAGTATGATGAACGAAGATTTTTATATCACTCTACTCAGTGATTCGTCATACAAAACTTTTCCTGCCAAAAAGAGAGAGTTTTATCTTTTAGGTATGGACAAAGACTCTAAAGTTTTCTTCAAGTTCCTCGATGTAGGTCTGTATGTGAGGAAAATCAGACCTTCTCCTAGTATTCTGTTAGCACAAGTTAAAACATTGGAAAAAGGTCATAATGCCCAATATCCCATCACGAGAGTGGATTTGAAAACATTCACATTTAGTTCGGGATCTAGATCGATTTCTATCGATAATGCTTACATTGGTACTCTACCCAAAAGACTCCTCTTTTCAATGGTGAAAAATTCGGCTTTCTCGTGCTCAGTGAATTCCAACCGCTACGAGTTTTCATCATTCTGCTTTGAATTCTTTTGCCTTATATATATAAATGGTCAACAGATTCCTTCAGAAGGGTTAAACATTTCTACAGATCACGAAAAGACTACAACACTAGCTTATGATACTCTTTTTAAAGGTTCAGGGATCCATCACACCAATAGCGGTATGCAAATCACTCACGACACGTATATAAATGGGTTCTTTATGTTAATGTATGATCTAACTCCTGACGCCTCTGCTTAGCATGGTCATAGAAGTTTACCTAATAACGGTAACATTAGAATAGAAGCCAAATTCGACTCATAATTAACACAAGCTGTTACCTGTATTCTCTATTCGGAATACGATAACAGCATTGAAATTACTAAAGACAGGAAAGTAATGACAGATTATTAAGAGAGATTAATACCACTCAAATAAACCATGCACTTCGTAATGTTCACACTTTTGATGGAGCTTATCCTAGCGATCTACTTCCTTATAGAGTAACAAACAAACCTAAAGCTTACATCATTAATCTAGACCCTCATTGTTCACCTGGTTCACATTGGGTTGCCGTGTTTTTTAAAAATCAGCATTTTGCCTATTACTTTGATTCTTTTCGGACTACCACCTCTCATTCCTGGGATAACTAAATTTATTTGTCAAAATTCAATAAACTGGTCATACAACACTCAAAGACTGCAAGGACTGACAACCTTTGTCTGCGGACAGTATACCTGTCTGTTCACCTACTACATGGATAGAAGATGGACCATGCAAGAGTTTGTGAATCTCTTCAACACGACAACAAGTCATGATAGAGAAGTTGTACATCTCTTCCATAAACCCTTGGGATCGTTGTGTGGAACGAAGAGAGGAGGAGGCCAAAGATGTTTTCCAGAACATGCGCGTTGTAAGTATTTAGCAATTGGGTTTATTATTAGATTAGAAAGTAGTTTACACATATGTTATGACCTTTACTCTGTTTTTTTTCAGAACAAAGCAGATCAATTTCGTCAGCATAGCTCAGTTTCGCTGCAGTGCCTGGAACGATAGGTCCTCCTCCTAGAACATTCGTGATGTCTTCATCAGAGATGGGCAAGAGCAAGACCAAATGTAAAAAGGTATGTATCGATAATATTCATTACTCTAACGAATGTATTGTATTGTTTTGTTTCAGGTTTCATCATTAAGCTCTGTATAAAATTAGATTTCTTACGAGTATTGTTTGTTTTGTTTGTTTCAGGTTTCGTCATCAGGCTCTGTAAAGAAACAGAAGATGATCGACAAGGTGGTGAAGGAAGCTCTGACAACAACGACGTTAAGAGTTGCTCCTTCTGTAATAGCACGCAGAACCTATTTCCTCAACGCCAGAAAGGACCGGTACATCAGTTTTGGATTCTACTCCATTATGAACTATACTGGGTGTGCCGAGCTGGGAAATTCTAGCGGTGCTTGCCTTATATTATCGCCCTACCTCCTGTCTTCGTTTTTATTGCATTTACCTAAAATGTGTGAAAATATGTGTTACTCTAAACCATACATGTTTCGAGAAGACTCTTTCAAATTACAGACTTGTAAAGACTTGAAAGAGTGTATGATACATTACGACACCGCTCGCATCGTTCTACGAAATGATGACATTACATATCTAGTGATGAACTCTAACATAATAAATGACATTATGACTAAATATGTTCTCATGCAAAGTGAAGTGTTCAACAACAAAGATAATAGACCAAGTGTTCCTGCTAGTTTGGAAAATCTATCATTATTGGACATGGATAGTGATGAAATAAATCATCCAGCTCTACTACTGTAAAACCGTCTACTTGTACATGTTATTTCATAGGAGCGTGACAACCTTAGGGTTAAATAATAATAAGGTTGTGACGTTCTGAAATGAAAAGGTAACCTTGACCGTTTTCCTAATCCCTACATAGTCATTTCACTTAGATGATAGTAATACTAACACTAACAGTACTAAGAAGAAGAAAGTGTTGCAGCATAGGAGACAAAGAAGAAGAAAAAGTTATGTAAGTATAAACTTAATTATTTATTCTTACTTAGTCCTTTTGGGAAATCAACATCTTTAACATAGGGCCCTATAGTTTATCACAGGTCCTTATTGCAGCAACTACATTTTCTATTTCCAACGTCACAAGTTGTATCTATAGACAGAGCTAACTTTTACACACTCTTGCCCTTTTTGCATTTTGAAGTTCGCGGGAGTTGCCATTTTATAATGTGGTACAGAGCTGCCATCTAGTTGGCAAAATGTGAAAGTATTGCCTTAAGCCAGTTTTTATTAAGTAAATATAAAATTAACAGGCATAGAGTGTTGACGTCATAAGAGTGTGACTTTGAATTCAGCGCTAGCCCCCCCCCCCGCCATAGTGATAGGCCGTGTCCCGTCTTGGGATGTAGTGCCACCTGGTTCAAAGGGCAGAAATACAATTTGGGTCTCCGAAAATAACACAGGCTTAGAATTCGGCGTTAGCCGCCGCCATAGTGATAGACCGTGTCCCGTCTTGGGATGTAGTGCCACCTGGTTCAAAGGGCAGAAATACAATTTGGGTCTCCGAAAATAACACAGGCTTAGAATTCGGCGTTAGCCGCCGCCATAGTGATAGGCCGTGTCCCGTCTTGGGATGTAGTGCCACCTGGTTCAAAGGGCAGAAATACAATTTGGGTCTCCGAAAATAGCACAGGCTTAAAGGGGATAAGTACACGGTTCGAATGAGTACCATGACGACATAAACCAACCCGGATCAAAGGGCCTAAGTGTAGAGCCTGTTACGTAATGGGAATAGCGGTTCTTAGGACCTAACTCCTAAACGAGGCGTCGGAATGAAACGGGAGTGGTACTGGGTGAAAAGGGCGTAAGTACATTACTCGGAATCGCGTCCCGTGACGTCACAGGAAGAGGCGTCGGCCCCGCCCCCTTCCCCTCCATGGCGTAACCCCCCCACCCCATTTCCCCTCAAACCGCTGTATAGGGTACTCTATACTACTTAGGCACCTTTTCTCTACTATCAACTTTTCATAAGGTCCAAATAAAGTTGAAAGTAACTTCCTGAAGCAAGAAAAACTCTGAACACACGCATAAATTTTCCATCCTATATTCAGTCTTGTATTTTTTCCTGTTTCACTGATAGTCTGTAGATTTGTGTGCATTATCGGAATCAATAATAGTGTTTAGAGGCCAATCACATTGAAGTTATTCGGGCCTGTCCTCAGTCCTGTACAAAAGTATTCCAAATTCAAGGGTTAGTTAACTCTATTCCGTCATTCGTCTATGCGAGTAGCGGAAAACCCTTTCAGACTGGCCGGTCACGATATTTGAACCCGCGACCTCTGGAAAAGTGAGTTATGAGGTTACTGTCTCAGTCCCTCGCTTAGTCAATAGGCTATGGAATAATTTATTCTTGTTTGGAAATTTGAAATCTAAAATGCATGAACTTCTGGCATAACTTTCTGACGAAATGTTGAGAAGGATTTGAAAATAGTATGAACGTCTGGAGTCATGAAATCACTGCCGTCTGTACTTCAGCGTCATTGTGGAAACTTTTTTCCTGCCAGAAATAGCTTCATGAGACAGAAGGGATGGAAGTCACTTGGCACGAGGTGGGAGCTCGTGCCATTCACCTTAGTGAATGGTCAAAGATCTCCCTTACTAACTGAAGCAACTGATTCCGTGTGGCGTTGGCAGTATGGGGCCGTGATTGTCGTGCAAAAGTATAATGCCTCTTGTCAGCATTTCCCGTGTCTATTCTTGGATTGCCCTCCTCAGATTTTTCACTATGTTTCGTCCCCAGTGACAACATTGTCGAGAAACTCATCACCTTTCTTTGCGTAACTCTGGCGGCAGAGTCCCATGACACGGGCATACAATATTATTGGTACACCGTTCAGATAATTGCCTCGATAACGGTGCCTACTATGTAGAGAAGTAGCCAATTAATCTCTGTAAATATTGCAATAAGTATTTATTACTTATTAATGTTTTTGTTTTCTTTATCGGCGATCGGACCTTACTTACCGAATAACACTCATACCAATGATGTAACTAATGCTCGAGCAGAAGCCTCCAATTATGGAAATGATATTTCAGCCCTCGTTGAAGAAAAATAAAATGTTTTTTTTAATGGAATCAGATCAAAGGGAGGAGCAATATATTGTCACACTGCCATGATTTGCCCCAAAACTGCTAGAATTCGAAAGCGTCTAGAAAAAGGGGGCTCTCTTATTGCTGATTGCAGCCACGCGCCGATAGGCGCGGCCTACTGAGGACACATCATAATAAGCGGGCTTTGTGCACTCGTGGGGGAGGCCGGAGGAGAGGCCACGTGCTAAGGGTTGTGACCGAGTGGGCGCCGCTACAACCTTCGAGACCATGCGCGGGAAGAACCTCCACGACATCATCTCCAGAACATTTGTCGGGACTATATAAGCTCGTTAGCAGACAGTCAGAGTCAGTGAGAGCGTCAGAGCCAGGGAGTCAGTCAGAGTGTGAACTGGACGAAGTGAACCGATCAGCGTGAACTCAAGTAAGTGTGACTTGAGGATCTGAGGATCCAGTGACCGGAAGGACTAGTGAACGGAAGAACTAGTCAACGGGGAACTAGTGAACGGAAGAACTGGTGGACTGGACTGGACTGGGACGGTGCCGTTCCGATTAACTCAGCGCGACTGGTGGATCGTGCAGCGGCAGCGAGGACAGCGGAGATAACCGACGTGGCGTGGAACTACCTCGACTTGGCAGTCCGCACAGTGTGTGCGAACGGTGACAGTGATGTAACTTGTGGTCAGCACAGTGGAAGTGAATACAGAACAGAAGAGTGAACTGGAGAACATTCATGAGTTTTCTGGTTGTATAGAGCACTGTTATCAGAAATGAAGGAACCTCCATTCTTCAATTAGAGAAGAAGTGTTCTGATTTGGCACCCCGACGAGCCCTTGTTACAATATGAATGGTCCATTTGCATTTATATCTATAACCACACTTCCTCTGTAGGCCTACTAATATGGTGTTGTTTCTCCACTTAGATAAAGTGAAATATTTTCATATTGACTCAACTGAATATATGTATTGACGAAAATATATATATGAATATTAATTTCCTTTCTGAAATATTTTAATATTGATACCTCTGAGCTTAGAAACTGGCAAACAGTTGTTGTATCCCAGCTTCATTATTGTGTATTTGAATATTAATTGCCTTCCTGAAATGTTTTAATATTCATACTACGAATGTCGTTCAATAAGTAATGAAACACTTTTTTTTTCCTTAAAGCAGGTTGGATTTATTCAGGATTCAAATACAACATATTATTCCCCAATCTTTTGGCTACAAAACCCTACTTTTCAACATCATCTCCGTTCAATGCTACAGCCTTACGCCACCTTAATGGGAGGGCCTGTATGACTGCATGGTACCACTCTCATCTGTGCGGAATTGCTTGCTCGTTATGAGGCTCATGGTGACAATTTACTGTCAAACATTGTCACAGGCGATGAAACATGGGTTCATCACTTCGAACCAGAAACAAAACGGCAATCCATGGAGTGGCACCACACCAACTCTCCTTTGAAGAAAAAGTTCAAAGCCATACCCTCAACTTGTAAAGTCATGGCTACGGCCTTCTGGCACTCTGAACGGGTTATTCTGTTTGGTGTCCTTCCTTATGGTGAAACGATCAACTCTGAAGAGTATTGTGCTACTCTAAGGAAATTGAAGAAACGACTTCAGTGTGTTCGTCACCACAAAACTCATTCTCCACGATAACGAAAGGCCTCACACAAATCTGCGCACTCGAGAGGAGCTCTCAAAACTTCAGTAGATTGTTCTTTTCATCCAGACTACAGCCCGGATCTCGCACCTGTTTTGCCCGATGAAGGATGCACTCCACGGGTAGCACTTCGTGGATGATGGGGATGTTATTGATGCAGCAAGACGTTTGCTCTGACATAGACCAGTAGAGTGGTACCATGCGGGCATACAGGCCCTCCCATTAAGGTGGCGCAAGGCTGTAGCATTGAACGGAGATTATATTGAAAAGTAGGGTTTTGTAGCCAAAAGACTGGGGAATAATATGTTTTATTCGAATCCTGAATAAAACCTACCTGCTTTAAGAAAAAAAATGTGTTGCAATATTTATTGAACGGCCTATATATTTATTAAACAGACACTGTACTGGGTGGAGATCAAAAACGAATTTCACGGAATATTAGGTCTACAATTACCACGTTTACATGATGTATTGAAGTCTATCTGAATCTGATTCCGATCTCCAGTTTACATGGAAAATTATGGAAATGTATTGAGATTTTGGTATCATTGGCTAGCTTGGTCATGCATAATATATATGTATATATTTGAAAACTTTATTCCGTTAGGATGTAGAAACACGTTGGTTTTACCGGAGTTTTAGGCCAACATATGATATACCTAGTGCTGTTGGGAAATAGTACGCTACGCTTGTATTCGTCTTCTTCTTCTGAAGTGAGATTTTTTACTGACGATTGTATTATTTACAAAAAAATTCGCGATGACAGAGACATTGAAATTATTCATTCGAAATAAATTCCATCGAGCTTGTCTGCAGCCAGGTGAAGAGATATGTTGAACGTAATTATTTTATATTAATAAGTAAGTTACTTTTTATTTTTTTAAAGTAAAGAATTTTCGATTATCAAATTTTAGTTCACACTGTATTTAGAAACATATAGTAAATAATAAAAACATAATGAATTGAGATGTGCGCATGCGCCATTGTGTTGCAATTCAGTTGATCAGTCTTCTCTTGCTGCATAGCCTATCGCTCGCTTGTTTTCATAAATTTATTGTAGTATAGTTGAGGATAATAATCATGAATAATCAGAATGTATTTGTGAAACATCCTACAGGAAAAATATTGAAAAGCGGTGGAAAAAACTATAGTTTTGAATGTGTTTGAGAAGTTCTGTGAAAAGTATCCGGATTTAGCCATTAAATATCTTGTTAATTTAACATCCGAATTTACTGGTGTTTCCGCGAAATCTGTCAACTCTATTCGTACGGTAAAACACAGAACTGGAAAAGTGTCAACACGCTCGAAGACAAAAAACGCGAGAAAACTTTGCTTGAAACGAAGTGTGATGACTTTGTAAGAAATGCTGTGCGTCGTAAAGTGCATCAGTTTTTCTTGGACAATGAACCGCCAACTATTGGGAAGGTGCTAGTGGTTGTTAATAGTGATACAGACTTACCTGACTTTAAAAGATCAAGTTTTAGTATTATATTGAAGGAGATTGGGTTCGAGTATGTGAAGAGGAACAGGAAGAACTTGATTACTGACCTAGAGACATATTGCTTTGGAGAAGATACTATCTTAGGGAAATACGCTATGTAACACAGCAAGGTCGAAAAGTGTACTATCTCGATGAAACGGGGGTCAACGAAGGTCATACTACTTCGAAAGTGTGGAGAGACAAAACTATAGAGTAAAAAAAGCAAGCATTTCTGTCAGGTCTCAGTACCGGACTAAAGGATCCATCGGGGAAAGGCAAAGGATTAATTTTGTTACACATTGGAAGTGATGATGGGTTTCTGGAGGGGGTTGACTGCTGTTCGAATCCAAGAAAACCACTGAATATCATGATGACAGGTGAAGTTTTCCAGGAATGGTTTCAAAAAAATGTAACCAAGCTTCAACCCAATAGCGTGTTAGTTATGGACAATGCGCCATATTAAAGTGGTAAATCTGAACGTGTCCCTACTAAATCGTGGCTTCAGGCTGACATTTTCGAGTGGATGGACGCTAAGAATTTGCCATATGGAAGGAACATGGTTAAAGATGAACTTATTCCTGAAATTAAGAAATCAAACATTAACATACAATATGGCAAGAATGTTGTTGATAAAATGGCAGAAAGTTCGGGTCATACAGTGTTAAGACTCCCTCCCTATCATTGTGTATTAAATTCCATCGAGCTTGTCTGCAGCCAGGTGAAGAGATATGTTGAACGTAATAATAGATCTTTCAAACTCAAATATTTCAAGGTCTTGGTAGAGAGGTCAATTACAGAAATAACAGCTGATAAATGGCAACAATGTATTGAACATGTAATAATGGAGGAGGAGAAATTCCGGAAATCAGATAGTATGTGCGATGCTATTGTTGACCGCTTTGAAATTAATCCTGCCGACAGTAGCAGCACCGAAGACGAGGTGGAGGAGCGGGAGGAGGTGGAAATGGACGGGATTGAACCACTTTCATGATCTCAATAATAAGGTAGGCCTAACTTTTAATTTTCATTGCCTTTCTATATTTCCACACTGTTTATATTTCTACTTTAGTAGGCCTGTTTTAATTATAAAATTATACTCAACAGGAAAAGTATTAAATAAAGTTATGTTGTTCTATTTTACAATGCACCGAATTATTTTTCCAAATTTATAATTAAACGATTGTAAGCATGAAGCCGCTCGGTTCATTCAGAACACAAGCACCTGTTGTCAGATACAAATGGTGCGCTCGCTCCGCCCATGGCGTAGTAATACAATTTCAGTTCAGTACTTTGCGCGCTTTGGTTTGTTTTATCAGGTTCCCTTCTAAGGCTTGCGTTGGTATAAAGCTCCGTTAGATAGAATGTATATTGATTATGTGGGGAAATTTCCTAGATCAAAATTGGGTAACAAATATATTTTGGTAGTTGTATGTTCATATACAAAGTTTGTTTGCATGTCGCCTGTTAGAGATACTACTACAAATGTAACTATTGAGAACTTTAAGAAGATTTTTGCAGTCGTGAGTTTTCCCCGTTCAATAATGCCGTTGGATAATGCTAGTTATTTTGTATCAAGGAGGTTTAAGAGTTTTTGTTTTGATTTGGGAATTAAGCATATTCAGACATCACCTTATTATCCAGAAGCGTCGCATGTCGAACGTTTTAATAGGGACCTAAAGGCGACCTTGATAGGGTATCATACAGAAGATCACACAAGGTGGGATAAGAACCTTTTTTGGCTTCAGTTCGCTTTCAATCCGCCGAAACATGAAGCGCACATGGAAACCCCCATTTCCTTGCTATTAGGGTTTAGACCGAATAACCCACTTGCTAATCTGTGGTCAGTTCATAAATTTCTCCCTGAGACCAGGAATGCTAACGCCATTAAAAGACCTGTGGAAGAGTGCCTCTGCAAAACTGAAGCTATCTCATGACAAATTAATAGTTCGTTATATAAGAACAGAAGACCGGTCACATTTAAGGTGGGAGACGAGGTATATTTTTAAAAAAACTTTCCCAGGAGTGGTGCAGGTAATACATTTTTTGCTAAATTGGCTTTGAGGTATAAAGGACCGTTCGTATTCGGGAATTGTTTACTCCTGTCACTGTTTTAATTAGAGATTCTTCCACCGGAAATATGCATAGGGCTCATGTGAGCCATGTGAAGAAAGTTTAGGTAAAAATTGAAGTTAAATAGCTGTGTTCTAGCAAACTAAAATAGAAGGAAGCAGGGCAAATAAACAGATCATTTTCCTAAATATTCAGAAACTGTCACGTAAAGAAACTTTTGGGAATAAGATAAGTAGGTCTAATAAAAATGTTATTTTGTCCGAATTGTGAGTAAAGTTATAAGGCAGCATATTATGATAGAGGCATTTTCCTGTAGGCAATCCTTACTGAATTAGTACTGGGGATAGGGCAGCCTCAGTAGTATGGATGTATGATTTCACAATTTCAGTGTGTTTGTGTGTGTGTTCGTTGTGTATAAGCTGGTGGTAAGATAAACTTCTTGCATAGGTTGCAGTGAAGCAGGGTTTATAGCCACAGAAGTGTTTGGTTGTTATGTATTAAACTGGTGGTACGATGAACTTTTTGCAGAGCCTGCAGTGAAGTAGGATGAATAGCCAGAAATGAGTAAAAGCGATGAAAGTTTGCTGCTGCGAGAAATTTGATTAGAATGCTGTCGTTGTGTCCTTCACAGAGTAAAGTTTATGCTAGTTGAGAGAATAAATCAGTTGTAGGATACTTCACATAAGTTAAGTTAGTTCGGAAATGAAGTTTTGCGTTTCTTGAGCAGTTAAAGAGATAACTGAGGGATTTTGAGAGATTTAAGGCTGTAAAGATAAGTAGAAATGATGTAAACAGGGGAACGTTAAGAAGGGAGATAGTGATGAAACTGATAATATGTGAAGTTCTTGTCAGGCAATCTGATCAAGACGGATATTATGAGAGGATATTAAGCGAAAATAATTATAAAATAAAGGATTGAATATCATGTGAATTGGAAGATGATTAAATTTCACAGATTCTAGATCTATTGCATCCCTCAAGGGTTAAGAAGTAAAAAAGGGTAAAGTTAAAATAAATTTTAGGAGATTAAGTGTGAAAAAATATGAAATGTACCTTATTTTGAGAGTGAATGAGTATGAAATATGTGTATGAAGTAAGTATTGAATATAAGAGTTGTGTCTTCAGGGATTTGTTAGGTTGTTTGGGGTGTGAATCAATAAAGTGTCATTGATTTTTGTCTGAAGAGAGGTCTAGAATCTGGAATTTCATAAAGTAAACAGTAGTTTGACTTGTTATGAAAGAGAATTTTGTTTGGTGTTAGGAATTCTTCTGTCGCTCCTCTTCGTTTTCAGCTGTTGGAGGAGCGAGGAAAGGCGGGAACCCACGATGCTGCTGACACTGCATGCGGAGATAGAGACAGAACTGAGTGCACGCAGCTATGTATGGTGAGAATTTTGGTTGTGGCAGGGCCCGCCCAACCGACTCACCAACGATGTCTGCGATGCTCAATGTAGATGCTGTGATTATCGGCTGTCAGGTGACACTGAGTCAACATAGATAATCACCCAGCCAGGTTTGAATCACTTTTCCTCTCTAAGTAGCAAGGTATGGACATCATGACTGTGAAAAGTATATCGTCTCCCGGTTGTAATGCTGCGGACTCTTAAGCACGTGAAAGACTACGTGTTTTATCCATGAGCCGGTGCTTTAATGACAGTTGTAGCAATATACTGTTCGGTACGGTTCGGTGAAACCAGTGTACGTGCAGCTCGGTAAAGATCTGGTGTAGAAATGAACACTGTAAATGAGTATACTGGTTGGAAATAGCATGTCACAAGTCTCGTGAAGGCAGTAAATTCGTATTGTCCCCTTATTCCTTTCGCATATTAACATCAAGATGTAGTAATGAAAAAACTGCAACAGTGAAAGAGCAAGTGACCAAGTCTTAACTTAAATTTGGTAATGAGGCATGTTTAAAGAAACATAAATGATGAATTAAGAATATTATTGGAAATGATGGACATTATCAATTAAAAGAAAATTGCAGGGACTTTTAAAATTGAATTTCGCTATATTGTAATTAAAATTAAGGACTGAAGAAGAAAGACTAGATGTAAATAGAATGTATTGATGCAAATTGATCAAAATGGGGCATGTTAGAATGCAAATATAGTATGGAGTGTCTCGTTAGATTGCAATATGTATTGAAAAGTGTAAAAGATAAATTAATATATATGCGGTGCGTTGTATGAAAAGCAAACAAATTTTAGGGACTCAAATTAACAAGCCTTTAGTATTGGAACTACGTTTCAAGTCCAAGGGGGGTGGATGAGCCAGTATGAGAAATTGTATGAGCAGGCTTATCCCGGCTCTTTAGGTTTACTGCCGAACAATGAATTACATCAGGAAAGCAATACGTCATCGTATTATTGGACTCGCATCGCGGCAGACAATTGAAGTCTTCCGAATGCGAGCTTAATCCCTTTGGTTTCTTCAGAACTGGTAAAGTTGGCGATCATTGTAGATGTGCATCATGCTGCTCCGTGGATAAAAGGCAGTTGACTGTTATTAAGCAAGTTTACTCGTGATCACATAGCGTGTGAGTGCAGACAAACATATTGAAGCGATTCAGGTAATTAGTTATTCTGCATTGTAATTATTTCGTTTAGCACGCGAGTTTAAAATAATAGCCGCGGTCAGATTCAAGCTCTTAAGCAGCCATATCTGAAGATTCGGAATAGGCCACGAGATAAATTAGAATTAAGAAAATAGTTTTACTGCCCGATTGTATGTTATGATTTTGAATTGAACCAAACTTAATGTAAAGTCAAATTTAATTAATTTCGAAGCAGCGGCACTTAATGTTTAAATAACAAAGATCTGCCTCTTGTTTGGCTTCTCCTCACGGCTTGGGAATTTAGTAATGAAGGCTTCCCAAGGGTGAGAATTGTTTGTTAGGCCTTCATTGTTTTAAAGAATGGTTTTCAGGAATAGAGATGGTTTCTTAACAAATTGTAGGAAAAAGAGTGATATCGGCAACATGTGAGATCACCGGCCGGTACGGAAGATTGATAAATTAGGGTGAGTGTATATTTCTTATTATTATAGAATGTTTAAAGTATGTTTGTGAAAGGCAAAGAGCGCATGTGTTAATTTGATGTATTATTTGGCACAGCATTTGAATTAATTTTGAAATATATTGTCAAAGCAAACTGATAGCGTTGCTAATTTATTAATTGTAGTTTGTGTGTTCCACATCTTGTGACTGATAACACCTTTAGGACAAAGGTTCCACGAGTGTCCAGTGATGTGAAAAGAAGACAAAGAGAGGCGATGAAAAGAGGTGATAAATGGATGATTAACAAGGGGGAGACCTTTACGTTTTCTTCTATTCCAAAAACATTGTTTGAAGGATTATTCCTCTTGGAAAACCTTTGAATATCATGGATTGAATTGGGGAAGTTTATGCAGCTCCAATCGTACATTCCACCCAATTCGGGCCGGTCAAGATTGTTCTTCCGCATTTCCTAACGTGAATCAAGAAATGCTTATATATAACATGAATCATCTTGATTTCGAATATTAATTAATGAGTTGAGATGCTGAAATCTTTCAGGGAGGATCATGTGGCTACGCCCCACAAGAGGAGCGGATTAATTGATTCGTACCTCAACTCTGTGAAGATTCTCGTAAAACCACGCAGATCCCCTCAAGGCACTCTCCTCCATCTCTGCCTTTATTTTAGCCATGTGACTAGAGACTAATTCATGGATATTTTAAGTTCTGAGCAGAATTTCATTTTTGGTTTTGAAATTTCCCACACAACAATTGTATTCCAATTATCAAACTCACACTCTACGAAAAGATTAAATTTTTATGGAAGTAATTTTTAATAATGAATGTGTTGGGATGTTCTCTATTTTATCTTTGTAGGACGGTATGATTGTCTCCATATCGCCGGCCGGAAAATCTGTTGAAGCGTACGAGGCTAGTCTTGTCTTGAAAGCAGACTCAATTAGAAAAAATCATTTGTTTCTGCTGATGATGAGGTGGCTCCAGCCTTTTGCGATGTACCACGGGCCATTCCATCATGATTCTGTAATATCGAAAAATCAACAGTGGCAATCGCGACTTACGTAAGGCTACTAAGATATTTCCTTGCACATACCTGTGGAATATCCCGCGTATGCATAATAACGCTTGCTCGTGACTGTCGGCTGGCCTCTGGTAGAGGTCTGGCATTCTGAAAGAAGGAAAAATTATATTAAGTTTTATGTCTTGTTTTAATCACTGAAATATAAGGAATAATAATATCGCTACATACCGGTATCTGTACAAAAGAAGGCCCAGCTTGGATCAGTCCTAAATTTGTATGGAAGGAGTTTGCATAATTCCCACAGTGGCAGGCCTCGCATTCTGCAACAGGGAAAAAATAATAATAAGTTTATGTCTTGTTTAAACCCTGAAGTATTAAACATAATAATAATTTTTTTATTAAGGAATATTCCACAATACAATGGTATTCCTTCATCCCACAACAATCTTCTGCCTCCATAAGTCCCTGTCCATAACATCTACTTCACTTAATCCTTTTCTCTCCATACTCATTTTCACGCCATCATCCAGCATTCTTTGGGCTTCCCTCTTCTTCTTTTTCCTTCTACTCTCCAATCCAACATTTTCTTAGGTATTCTATCCTCTGTCATTCTGAGTACATGTCCATACCATTTCAAGCGTCTTTCTTCTACAATTTCCAGAATATTCTTTTCAACTTGCATTATTTCCCTTATTCTACTATTCCGAATTTTTTCCTTCCTGGATTTTCTTGCTGAACGCCTCCAAAAATCCAATTTTAATACCATTAATCAGTTTGCTTGTTGTCTACTTATGGTCCAAGTTTCAGCGCCATATAATGTTGTACTTTGGAGTAATGCCTGATACATTAATGTTTTGGTTCTATGTAAAATATTTTTACTCCATAAGATTGAATTTAGCATTCCTATAATTCTCTTCCCATCCGTTATTCTTCTTTGAATTTCTAAATTTGTTTTTGCATCCTTTTGTATAATAGACCCTAGATATTTAAAATATTCAACATGTGCAATTTCTTCAGTATTACATATTAACTTTTCTTCCAAATCCATTGTCAAATATTCAGTTTTTTTTCAGATTTATTTCTAATCCCCATATCCTGTACTTTTCTACCAACTTTCTGATCATATATGACGCATAATCTGTATCCTCAGTAATTATTACTTGATCATCCGCGAAAAGTAAATTATGCCCGGTAGTAATCTGGATGAATATGAATTCCCATATATCGACATCTCCTAGTGCAGTTTTGAAGAGCCATATCAATATATATTTTGAACCATATCGGAGATAAGCAACAACCTTGTAAAACTCCTTTTGATGTATAAAAATTCTTCTGATAATTGGAAACCCATCTTTATTCGTCATTCGTTTTGGAAGTAGCCTATATTGCTTTTATAATGTTGATAATTCTGTCACTTATACCTGTTTTCTTCAGAACGTCCCATAATAATATCCTTGGCACACTATCATAAGCTTTTAGCAATTCAATGAATATCATTCCCAAGGGTTTTGACTTCTCACGATATTTTTCCATCACGAGTTTGAGAATAAATATATTGTCTATACATGATCGTCCTGGAGTGAAACCACTCTGTTCTTCTTGTCCTCTGTATTCTTTCTCCAGCTGATGTTTAATAATTCTTATAAATGTTTTCATAAATGGATTTGTTACACATATTCCTCTAAAATAAGTGCATTCCATCTTATCCCCTTTGTAATATATAGAAAGTATAAATCCAAGGTTCATGTCTTCTGGAATTGACACCCTTTTAATATTTTCCTGTGTAAAGCTGTGATTATCATAATCAGTTTACTTCCCCCGTATTTTAACAGTTCCAAATTAATTCCTCCATGACTAGTCGCTTTACCGTTTTTTCCTACCTTTAAACATTTTTCCACTTCATCACCTGATAATTCCCATTCCAAATTTCCATGTCTAAATGTACGTTCTGCTTTAAATTCTCCTCCTTCCTCGTTAAGGAGGGATTTATAGTATTGTTCCCATTTTTTCATAGATATCATTTGTATATGTGCCTCATGGTTTGTGTTTGTTTTAAGGCTCCTCAACATTGACCATGCTGCTACGGATTGTTTAAACCCCAACTGGCTATTTATGTCTGCACATCTTCTTTCCCAATACTAATTTTTTGCCTTTTCTTACTTCTTCCAGTATATTATGTTTTTGTTCATCATATAATTTCCTGTCCTCCTCTTTATTTGTACTTAACCATTGAACCCCCCCTACGGGAATTGTGGAAGGAAGTGCAAGGTTCCCGCCCAAGGAAAGCCAACCTAAATCAAAATATGGACCCGCCCAGAGGATAATTGGGTTCCCAGGAGGATCAAGTTTTAAAATACAGACCCGAACAGCGATTTCGTGTTTCTCTCTTATTTAATTTTATGATCTCCTAGTTTTTTGGTTTTTTTCAAATAAAATAAAAGTACAGAATAATCACATTAAAACCAACTAACATCATTTCACACTTTTGTTACCAATATAATTCATTAGAGTCTGAAAAGCCTAAATATATACAGATAAAGTTGGTTACAAATAAGTTCATAGTTTTGTCAGACAATGTACAAAGAATAATTTTAAAATAAATAAGTTTAAGATGAACCAAACAATATACACTTTTTCAAAGAGCCCTAAATGAAATTTATTTTGAAATAATTAAAAATTCAAATTATTCGCCTGAAGGGCGAGAAATATAATAATTAAAATGAAACATACATGTTTACAGATATTAATTTACATATTTTAATTTACATAATAAATTCATTAAAATTCTGAAAAAGAAAAGAAAAGAATAGAAATTAGAATGGAGACAAGACTTGAAAAATACTACGGTTGGGCTGCCTCCTCGGTCCAACACGTAGGCCTCAAACACATTGGTCGGGGGGGGGGAATTGTACTAAGTTAAATGGCTAAAATAACAATTAAAGAAAAGGTCAAAAATGATAATCTATGTAAGTTAAAAGAAATAGGTTAACGCAGAAACGTTTGAGAAAGCAGAACTACAAGGGAGGGCCGAATATCAAACTAGACGCCTAGTAGCGGCCATGGCGGGAAAACGGCAACCAACCATTACTTCACATTACATTTACAATAAAGGTAGGCATCAGAACCAAGCTCTACTAGTATATCTGAACAATAGGAAGAAAAACATAATAGAATTAGAAGCAAGTAAGAGAAAGGAACAGAACTTTAAAGTACACAAGCAAGGCGCCAATAGCCTAGAATGCCGGCATGACCAAGCGGGACCCACGCCGACTTTGTATTTGGTATTCTACAGGCATGCCTCAATAGAAAGCACTACAAATATTTCTGCATCAACTAGGGTTGTTGTGAAATAAAATCAGCACATTTTCACGTCTGAAAACGGAAAGGGAATCTACTTTACGCTTCTGGCTTTGCCAGCCAGAAACAAGTACAACTTACAGTCATGGCGGCCATTGTGTGAGAGAGCGAGAAGCCGGAAATGACGCAGCCACATAGCCGGGAACAGCATTATAATAACCTACCGCCAGATAGCGGCTATGTATGGACAACCAAACAGATGAAGCTAAGGAAACTGCCACCTAGTACCGCTAGTCGGCGCCACGCTACGTAAACAAACAAAATGGCCGACTTTAAGTAAAAACAATTGAGACGGCGATAATGCCGGCTCAAATCACCCCCCTCTTTTCTTAAAACTTCCAGTTTTAAGCAGAGAGGACCACCTTTTTATTGCCTGCTTTCAGAGAATTACAAAACTAAAGTTTATTTACTTTCTGGTGGGAGAACTTCTGATCTGGTCATGCTATAATAGGTGAACTTGACTGTTGACTGAGAATCTTCTTTATAGTTACCGAAGATTATTAGCGTTGTCACTAACACTTTGCAAGGCTACCCTGTTTTATCACTACCTTCAAAAATCTTGTACTTGAGTCCGGGAAGTCATCATTGGGATATATTCCACCAGAAGGTGCGCCTTGTTGGATGCCCGTCAACAAAGGCGGCGTCTGGTCCAGAAAGGAAAACGGAGGCATTTCCAACACAACTGGAGAACTAGCACTTCGGAACTAACTCGGGCCACTTGATGCGGGGGTCTAAAGGAAAGTGCCATACCTTGTGCTGTCCGGTATTGCGTCTGGTCCCACCGGGGTCAGCAGGATGCACTTACACAAGACCGTCCCATGTAGCCACACTTTGAGCGAGAACATAGTGCTGATATGGTGAAATTTTGGCGGCAGCAAGGCGAGACATCTCTGGATGTTGGGTTTCACGTGAATAGCCTGCGCTAAGCCATGTTCACCGTAGAGTGCAAATTATTAGGGTAGACTTTTCTCTGCTGTCGCTCACCATTCCGACATCTTGAAGAGCATGCCAGCGTGGATCTCCACCAGATTTACAAACACATATATAACTGAAACATAAATTTGAAAGCGGCAACACCAAATTCCAAAAATTTTACTATACTGGGGGAGGGAACATTTTGAAGCTACATTTTCAAATTACACAATTAAATACAATTCAGATAAAGGTTTGATATACCTAATCAAATGTACATTAAAGAAACAAACCTAAAGGTTAAAATTTTTACACAATCAGTAAAACTTCTTTCTTTTTCACATGGCTAACATGCCATCTAGATATCTTACCAGACGATGGATCTCGCACCAACACAGTGACAGGAGAGAGAAACTCAACAATCACATGAGGACCATGGAAACGAGGAGCCAATTTAGACCTGAACTTCGCAGCTGCATCACTACGGGGAAAGTTTCTTACAAACACTTCATCGCCCAACTTAAAATTAACTTGACGTCGGCCCTTATTATATTTGTTCATCACCTTGTTGTGAGACAATTTTAAATTATTTGCGGCCTTCTTCCACATTTCTTTGACTTTCTTGTTGTCACGAGGGTCAGGGAGCAAATCGTTTATGGACCAGAGATTACACAAAGGATTATTTGGTCTAAAACCCAACATAAGAGTAACAGGAGGGTACATATTGGATTCATGCTTCGCAGAGTTAAACGCAAACTGAAGCCAGTAAAGATTTTTATCCCAGGAGGAATGATCCTCCGAGTGATAAGCAATCAGAGCAGCCATCAGATTGCGATTAAAACGTTCCGCATTGCTCGGTTGTGGATGATACGGAGAAGTTGTGATGTGTCTAATACCCAAATCAAAACAAAAATTGTTGAATTGCCTCGAAACAAAGTATGCGGCGTTGTACGACACTAAAGAACGAGGGAATCCAACAACATCAAAAACCTTTTTCAAACATTCAATAGTAACATTAGTATTAGCTTCCCTTATCGGAAACATCCAACAAAATTTTGTAAAAGAATCTACTATAACCAAAATGTGAGCATTACCAGACTTTGACCTGGGAAACTTCCCAACGTAATCTATAAAGAGTCGGTCCATTGGTGCTTTAGGAACTTCGGAGGCAAGGAACCCTACCTTTGTCATTTGTGCAGGCTTAGAACAGTTACAAATCTGGCAAGCCTTTACACGAGCTTTGACATCGGCATCCATGCCTTTCCAAACGAAGTATTCGTTAATTTTGCATTTTGTTTTGTCAATTCCGAGATGTCCACCTATCGCTGACTCGTGGAAATAGCTGAACACAATTTCAATTAAAGCGGAAGGTAACATGATACGAGACGGCATTCTTCTAGTAGGCGCACTATACAAAATGCCAGACTTAACCACATACTGGGTGCTCTTGTCACCAGCTTTAATACGCTCTATAATTGGTGAGATTTCTTCATCCTTGGCTTGAAATTCCTGAATATACTTAAAGTCGAGGGGAAAATCAGACAGAATGCCTGCAACTTGCTGAAGCCGAACATCTGGGCAAATGACTTTATCTGGGACTACTTCTTGAGATTCTTCTACACTAAACATACGCCATAATGCATCCGCTACTTTGTTATCGGAGCCTCTAATGTGTATTGGGGAGAATTTGAACGCTGATAATCTGATGGCCCACCTAGCTATTCTGCCTGTGGTTCTAGGCTTGGCTAAAACCCAGCTGAGAGCTTGGCAGTCTGTTTCCAGCTGAAACTCGACATGTTCAATGTACATGCGGAATTTCTCCACTGCAAACAGAACCGCCAATGCTTCAAGCTCATAAGTACTGTACACGCGTTCTTGTGCGGTCAGAGTTCTAGATGCATAGGCGATAGGCCTACGACCATCAGGGGAATCTTGTAGGAGTACACAACCTACTGCAACATGTGAGGCATCGGTTTGAATGATGAATTTTCTATTGAAGTCAGGCATCAAGAGAACAGGAGGATTAACTATTCGCAATTTAAATTCATCAAACGCTTTCTGACAAGCCTCACACCAAATAAATTTAATGCCCTTTCTGCGTAAGGAATTTAAAGGGGCAGCAATGTCAGCAAAATGTTGAATGAATTTATTAAAGGAATTAATCATGCCGAGAAAACGAGCTACACCCTTTGCATCTTTGGGCGGATGAAATTCTCGGATCGCACGAGTGCGTTCCGGATCTATAGTGACTCCTTCAGCAGAAACTATATGACCCAAGAATGACAGCTTCCTGGCAGCCATAGTGATTTTCTCAGGGTTAACTGTGAGTCCAGCACCTCTCAAGTGCTCGAGCACCACTCGCACGTGACCTAGATGTTTCTCAAAGGATTCTGAATATATGCTAAAGTCATCTAGGTAGTGGAAGACATAGACAAACTTTATATCTGAGAAAATATCATCCAGGAGCCTGGTCAGGACCTGCGCACCAGTGGCTAACCCGAAAGGCACGCGGGAATACTCATACAAATTCCAGTCTGTTGCAAAGGCTGTCAGACGCTCAGAACGTTCAGTTAAAGGTAGCTGGTAGTATGCCTGATTCAAGTCTAACGAGGTAAAGAATTTGGCCTTGGAGAAGAAGGAAAAAGGAGAATGAATATTGGGAAAGGGCACTGAGTCAATCTTGATTTTAGCATTAAGATAACGGTAGTCCACCAGCGGGCAGAACTTACCACCTGATTTTTCAACAAGGAAAATAGGACTGCTATAGTTACTCTTAGATTTTCGAATAACGCCTTGTTCCAGCATTTTCTGTATATGTTCTTTTAGTATACGCATCTTAACCGGGTTCAAACGATATAGCGGACGCCTCCTGGTTGGTGGTCAATTAATTCGATTTCATATTCAAGAACATTTGTTAACCCTAACTCCGGAATCAAGACGTCCGGAAAATCTTGAAGCAAAAAATTAACTTTATTACATTGATTTTGAGGCAAATTGGCTTAAATCTATGCCCACTGCGTTTATTAATTGATCTGACTCTATGCCCAAAGAAGATTTTTGTGTTTCATCTAATTTTAACTTAGTCGGCCGACAATAGTAATTTTCGACGAAAGGTATTTTTGCCGCAGGGCTAAATTTGAAAAAGGCGAGCCGCTCCTGTATGTCCAACAACAGGCCTGAACACTGCATGAAGTCGGCACCAAGTATCATGGGCACAACCAAGTAGTCCCCTACCACGAACTCCACCATCCAGGTAAAGTCGAGGACACGGATTTTCAACTTTGTTCTGCCTGCAATGACACGAGACTTTGAGTCAGCTGTCCTACAAGGCTCTACGTCATTGGTCAACTTTGGCACCTTCTCCATACAGGACACCCTATCGTAGGCACCCACGGAAAGCAAACAGACGGTAGCGCCACTGTCTAGCAGAGCAGAAAAGACATGATTGCAGGTCTCCACCTCAATCAGAGGCAAAGCCGAGTCAACCAGGCCCCTCACCCCTGCAGACACACACTCCCGCCTATTGCGGGACACACAATTTGCAACTTTGAGCCTCTTATTACCTTTACAAGTCACTCTAGGGTTATATACAAAGTCACGGGGGTTACTATTTACAAAAGAACTGTCCCTAGAAATCCCAACCGAAATTCCACCTTTTGAACTATTATTTACAGAAGCAACACAATCACTCAACCCAGTCATACTTCTATCTACAGACACATTCACACCCTCAGTTCGACTAGCCATGGATAGTTGGAAATGCGGATCGTGGCTTGACTTGATGTGATGCACGCCCTGACGTTCGGGGTGCGCATCATATCACTGTCTTTCAGCAATACGATCTTCATTTCCCCCACCAGACGGTCTTCTGAGATCCGGGCATTCACGCTTCATGTGACCAAACCGTCCACACTGAAAGCACTTGGTTCTAGCGGAATCAGAGTTATTTCTAGGGCCAGTCCGCCCCTGACCACGACCATATCCAGATTGATTATTTACATGAGTAGGCCGAGAGACAGGACGAAGCGAATCAGAATAACTTATTGAATTTACTCGAGCACACAACGCTTCCAAATCTTGAAATGACGATGGCCTCCTCTCAAAGATTACTTGCGACCTAGTCGCAGGAGCCATACCATCAAGAATGTTATTAACAACTTCAGATTCACTAAGGCCCAGTCTGAAAACAGCCGCGTACTGTCTAATTAAGTGGACATATCTGGAAAAAGACTCATTTTCCTCTTGTACACGGTAAAATATTTATTTATTAGAGAACTTAGAGCTCTAACCAGGAAATAAATTTGTAATAACTTAACATGCAAAGCGTAAGATCCAAACCTGCAAGCACAGCCTCATTAGCTACTTCCCTGAGCCCACCATTAAGTTTAGCAGCTACTATAGCTAATAATGAGCACTGGTTAAAATTAAAAACGACTGCTTGCCTGCGAAGTTCACAAATAAATTTCACAAAATCCAATATTCTTTCCAGCGAACCATCTGTGAATCTATATACTGTCTCCAAGGATTGTGATAAAGGATGGGGCAAGGTTCCAAAATGAAAGACGAAATAGCATTAACAGGATGCGGAACAGGAAAGTGAACAGATTCAGGACACACGGGTTGACTCTGATGTGAAAGAGGACTGCTAGTAACTTTAGGAGAGTTGTCAAGAACTTTAGGGAGTTGTGAAGAACTTTAGGAGAGTTGTGAAGAACTATAGGAGTCTGATTAGGCGACATAGATTTAGATTGGACTGGCACTTGCTCAGCATCATTGACTACATTAGGCACAGGTGGCAAATTACTGACATGGTCCAACTGGTCCAAAAGACCAGTAATTTCCTCCAAAATCAGCAGCCATTTACAATAAGTCTCGGGCTTCTGAATTTTACTAAGGTTATCCGAAACTTTATTAAACAGAAACTTAAGTTTCTCAGCAAATCGTTTTTCTTGAGAAGTAGATAATTTAGTTAAATTTATCAACATGGTTATGTTTCCAACTTGTTCCACAATAAGATCGTGTTCAGTTTCTAACTCACCGCTACCCAGGACAGCAAGATCCACCGGCAAGTGAGCAGTTTCCTCAAGCTTCTTCCTCATGTCAGAGACTCGGTCGGTGGCAGCGACCGGCACCTTTCTAGCCACAAGTTCGTAAAATATTTCCTCACGGTTGAGATACTCCGGAACAACAGGAATACGGTCCATATTTGACATGAAACAAGATTTTACAATGTCTATAATCTAAATACTGACAATATTCATTACAATACAATAGTTGGACTTTTACATATTAAAACCTAACCCTGAAATATTTTAAAATAAATTGCTGAAATAAAATTTGATTTAGTTACAATTATTTTTATATAAAGACACAATATTCCTGAAAAAGAAAAATTTAAATTAAATTTGCTGTAAGAAAAATTTATTAATTACATTTTAAACAGAGAGAAACAAAAACTGATGCTGCTCAGAAACTAAGGACAGGATTGTAATAAATATAACAAATGAAATAAAATTGTGGAATCAAAACCACAAGAGCTGCTACCACACTTTGGGTATGCAGAACACAAAACAGAGAATCGTGGACAAAACCACGGTCTGACTACAACACTTTGAACCCCCTACGGGAATTGTGGAAGGAAGTGCAAGGTTCCCGCCCAAGAGAAGCCAACCTAAATCAAAATATGGACCCGCCCAGAGGATAATTGGGTTCCCAGGAGGATCAAGTTTTAAAATACAGACCCGAACAGCGATTTCTTGTTTCTCTCTTATTTAATTTTATGATCTCGTAGCTTTTTTGGTTTTTTTTTCAAATAAAATAAAAGTACAGAATAATCACATTAAAACCAACTATCATCATTTCACACTTTTGTTACCAATATAATTCATTAGAGTCTGAAAAGCCTAAATATATACAGATAAGGTTGGTTACAAATAAGTTCATAGTTTTGTCAGACAATGTACAAAGAATAATTTTAAAATAAATAAGTTTAAGATGAACCAAACAATATACACGTTTTCAAAGAGCCCTAAATGAAATTTATTTTGAAATAATTAAAAATTCAAATTATTCGCCTGAAGGGCGAGAAATATAATAATTAAAATGAAACATACATGTTTACAGATATTAATTTACATATTTTAATTTACATAATAAATTCATTAAAATTCTGAAAAGAAAAGAAATTAGAATGGAGACAAGACTTGAAAAATACTACGGTTGGGCTGCCTCCTCGGTCCAACACATAGGCCTCAAACACATTGGTCGGGGGGTGGGGGGGAATGTACTAAGTTAAATGGCTAAAATAACAATTAAAGAAAAGGCCAAAGATGATAATCTATGTAACTTAAAAGAAATAGGTTAACGCAGAAACGTTTGAGAAAGCAGAACTACAAGGGATGGCCGAATATCAAACTAGACGCCTAGTAGCGGCCATGGCGGGAAAACGGCAACCAACCATTACTTCACATTACATTTACAATAAAGGTAGGCATCAGAACCAAGCTATACTAGTATATCTGAACAATAGGAAGAAAAAACATAATAGAATTAGAAGCAAGTAAGAGAAAGGAACAGAACTTTAAAGTACACAAGCAAGGCGCCAATAGCCTAGAATGCCGGCATGGCCAAGCGGGACCCACGCCGACTTTGTATTTGGTATTCTACAGGCATGCCTCAATAGAAAGCACTACAAATATTTCTGCATCAACTAGGGTTGTTGTGAAATAAAATCAGCACATTTTCACGTCTGAAAACGCAAAGGGAATCTACTTTACGCTTCTGGCTTTGCCAGCCAGAAACAAGTACATCTTACAGTCATGGCGGCCATTGTGTGAGAGAGCGAGAAGCCGGAAATGACGCAGCCACATAACCGGGAACAGCATTATAATAACCTACCGCCAGATAGCGGCTATGTATGGACAACCAAACAGATGAAGCTAAGGAAACTGCTACCTAGTACCGCTAGTCGGCGCCACGCTACGTAAACAAACAAAATGGCCGACTTTAAGTAAAAACAATTGAGACGGCGATAATGCCGGCTCACCAATTCTGGTATGCTTTCCTTTTATCCTATACTTTTGCTAAAAGATCGTTTGACATCCGTTCGTTTATTTTCCCTTTTTGTTTTTCCGAACGCAATACCTCATATGCAATCTTTTTCACTACATCTGTAACATATTTATACATTTCTTCTGTGATCCCACTGTAATTCACATCTAATTCTTTATCTAAGCTATGTGTATACAGTGTTCTTATACTATCATCCTGTAGTAAGTGAGTATTGAACTGATCATGATTTATTTCCTTCCCTGTATTAAGCAACTCTTCCGCTTTGTGTCTATCATCGTAATTTTTCTTCCATGGGCAGTGTATTCGTGCTTTTACCATGAAGTGATCAGATCCACTTTCTGCTCCTCGATAAGTTCTGACATCTAAGACTTGAACTGAGCAATTTTGTTTTGTAATTATATAATCAATTATAGAATTTGTATTTCTTGACCTGTTGATCGACGTATATTTATGTATATTCCTGTGTTGAAAAAACCATTTAATTTTTTTAGTTCAAATTGTTAACATAGGCTAATTAATCTATTCCCATTGTCATTCCTGATGTCTTCTCCATATTGCCCGATTACTGCGCTATTCTTTGCACATCCTACTCTGGAATTCAAATCTAACATTATTAGTATTTCTTTCCTCCTTGGTATGTCTTCCAGAAGGTCTTGCATTTTATCCCAGAACTTATCTTTTCCAGTATCGTTTGTATCATCTGTAGGTGCATATACACCTAAGATAATAATTTCCACTCCAAATAAGTTCATCTCTACCATTAATAATCTCTCGTCTATACATTTCCAATTCCTTATTTTATATTTCAATCCCTATTTTATCATAATAGATACTCCTCCCCGAGCTCTAACCCCTTATCCAGTCCACTCCATATGTGCACATATTTTCCCACATCTTCGTCTCCTATCCCTTTTCTTTTTGTTTCTGATAACACTAGTATATCTAAATTGTTTTTCTCTGCTTCCATCGGTATGGAGTGAAATTTTGTTGCTATTCCCTGTATATTCCAACGTCCTATATTCAATATCCTATTTTTTCTTGCCAAGTCGTCGTAAAGAAATCTGTCCGGCTTCATTCGTTTTGGGACGTTTGGCATTGTTTTTTTATGTAGGATGGGGAGCTGGCCCTTCGCTAAAACCCCCTACCAGGAGGACCAGGTAATTGTGATCGAGGTTTTCTTCCTCTAGCCTCTGACGGTCCAACGCCAACCCGCAAGGCAGCAGTATCTGTAACCTTAAATAGGGGCCCTCACGGGCTTCCTTGTTCACGGCCGCCCAATCTGGATACAGACGCCTTCCCCACGTTGTGAATCACTCTTAGTTCCTCTCCTCTTACCAGCCCAAAAGCTAGCATATGGTAAACTTTATGGATCTGGTAGTCTGGATCATAGGTACTAAGCCCCCACCACGACAAGGAGGCGATCCCTCGGGGATTATTATTAATAATAACAACAATAATAATATCGCTACATACTTGTGGCTGTACACGAGAAGGCCCGGCTTCCTCTTCCAGCATTGCTGGATGAGTGTGACCACTTCTTGCTGGAATCGTCCGTCCCCGCTATGCGCTGTCAGATGGAAGCGACCAGTGTTGGTACAGATTCGGATGTGTCAGGCGTCGACCATCCTCAACGGATGGCGAACTGTCTGCTTATGCCTACCAATGATACTTATACTTATCGATATCATTAAGGAGTTTGTTCACTACACCTCTCCGACTTGAATGTAGAGTTGCAAATCTTGCACGCAACGTTGGCTGTGAGGTGCATGTTACGGACATGTCTTGTTAATACGTCCCTGCGAGTAAATAATACACCGCAGGTGTCACATTTGTACTCAGATTTTTTATGTTGTTGGTTGATGTGTATTTCTAAATTCCTTTTATGCTTGATTGCGGAGGCACTCTCCTCACACTGGTAGACGATAGCAGATGAACTTTCCATGTTGCGCAGAGATAACGGTATGAACCTTATACGGTGGCGCCATCGATTTATATAGTGACGCTATGCAGTTAGCCACACCCACTGGATAAAAGTAGTCACCAATGAGATGCTCGGATGCTCAAAAACGGCTGATATTGCATCTTTTGGAATTCGCATCTCAGATGTAATATGATACGCATAATACCTGTGAACAGAAAGAGTATGGAATTCTTTTATATAATCCGCTGTGATATATGATGCGAGGTTGACCTTGAACACACCTGCTCAAGGCATGATACGTGACAAAACGTGGGGAAAAACTGATGAGAATGCGTAATATGACACGTGTGTGTGTATTAGACGTAAAAAAGGAAAAATTCGCAAATTCATCGCCACAGATTAGCAGGTAATGCAAAACATTGTGTTATTATTATACAGAGAGTAATAAATTAACCAGTCAAAGTGAAAGGCATAATATTTTATATTAAATGAAGCAGTGAAAAGTTTAACACAGATCATGCGTTAGCATTCTTCTCCGGCAATCTTATATCCCGTGCAATGAGACATGATACCATTGCAGTGGGCAGTACACTCAACACGAAGCCTCAGTCGCTTATAACCTGATAAATAATGCTGTAATTTATTAATTAAACGGTAAGCCGTATAACATGTTATTAAGTAAAGTGCCCCCTCTATTGTCCATGGTTGAGGCTTCGGCCGAGGCTGAGTCGACCTCACGGCCATAATGAAAATTATTGTTTTAGGGAAATAGATTAAATTATTGCAAACATTATGCGGTAGCCACCATCTTGAATTTCCACCACAACTTTTGAACCTCCCGCCATCTTGAATTTGCACCACAATTTTCAAATTTCCCATCTTCCGACAGCTTGAATTTCCTCCATTTGCAATAGGAAGCGCTACCATTTTGAATGTTCAAATCTCGCGCTTCTCCCGCCACTTGTAACAGGAACCGGAAGCGCCGCCATATTGTAATGACGTCATGGCGGGGAACTGAACCCGCCGCTGACGTAAGCGGTCACGTGACGGGAGGGGAAGTGATGACGTAAGCCTCCCACCTGATGACGTAGGTTGTGACATCATCTGCTTTACCTGTGACGTAGGTCGTGACGTCCACCTCTGACGTCATACAGAACACCATACTACTTCTCAGGTATAATCAGATAAAAAGAAAAGAGAAACGCATCCCCTATCGCTTTTATAATAAAGGCATGATCAAATAAATTAACTCCGTTAAATATTCTACAATACATGGTGACGAGTGATGTTTATGAATGTAAATAAATTTTACTTCAATCTTATTCGTGGAGACTGCAGTAGATGCACACGAGGCGCGCACTGTGGAGTGACGTCACACTCATGTAACACTACATGTAGTACTAAGCCTGAGTCTCCAATCCCTGTATAAAAATTTGAAGCCTCCTTTAGAAAAACAGTGGCAGTCATGAGATTTATTTTAAAGATTTGCATTAATAAATAAAATCAGGTAAGCTGATATAACAAAGTGCCAGATGGAGTTAATAGGACATGTTAAAAAACACTATCGAGTTCTCGACCACGGCTTCTTGAGAAAGTGGAATAACTAAAATATTGAAGTTCCTGGTGTCAACAATATTCCTTTATTTTTGCAAAAAAAAGTCTGAAAGTCTTTGAGTACGCAATAAGAATTTTCCGATCTATATTTGGAGTGTAAAAACATGATATATTTGGAATTTTCCCATATTTAAATATATAACTTTGCCAAATTTCAAGTTTCTAGTGCATGTGGAAGTGAGGAAACATCAGTGTTAATTAGTGATTCATCTAGACCAAGGCTCTCCAAAATACGGCGCGTGAAGGAGTTGTATCCGACCCTCGTCCGCAGCTTATGAGAAATGACAAATTTAACAAAACGGATAACGAGAAAATTATGACCACGGTTGCTACATTTTAAATGCGGGGCGAAATTCTTACACTCTAACACCCCGCCATCTAGTGTTCGTAAATGACAGGGAGGCCTTCTTTTCTGAGGTAGCTCGCCATTTGAATGACTTGAATGAAGAAAACTTCAAGGTCAGGACAGTATTATCAGTGACCTTCTGCACTCATGTTAAAAGTTTTCGGCAGAAACCGGTACTTTTTTGAACGGAACATTTCCCAGAAAAATGTTGCACGTTGAACGCTGCTAGTCACTCGAAGGTGAAAGTGATTCAGAGTGTCCACATCTGCTTGCATTGAACATTTTCATTATGTGAAGAAACAGTTCTCGGTCATGTTCACAAATCCATATGGGCATTCCAAGGATACTAGAATATTCCAAAATCCTTTTTTCTCATGGAATCTTTCATCTCAAGCGGATGAGCTCATGAAAGATAAGTTTGAAGCAGAAAGCATCCCTCAGTTTTACATCTTCCACAAGAAAGCTATCCCAAGATCTACTTTACACGTAGTTTCCGATCCTTATTTGGGAAATGTTTGTAGGTCTAAGTGTGAACAAACATTTTCTCAGTTGAAATACACATCAAAATATAGAGGTAATTTGAGTGGCAAACATTTGTTAGACCTTATACTTATCAAACAGACCAAATTTTAGCCACAGTTTGACATAATTCTGGATTCAAAAAGCCAGTTTCCTACCTCTCACTAAGGGATACTAGCGTTTTATTTAAACTTTATATTTAATTGTTTTAGAACAATAATAAAGATAATAATTATTATAATAATATAATTATAATGGTATAATAATAATTATAACAATATAATAATAATTATAATAATAATTTATAATAATTATAATAATAAATTATAATAATTATAATAATATAATAATAATTATAATAATAATTTTTGCAATAATAAAAACAACAATAATAATATTAAAAATTACTTACAAATAAAAATACTTCTCTTTGTATTTCTGATAAAATGTGATCATCCGAACCCCATTGAAAGTTAACACTTCAAATGTTTCCCTCATGTTCGAGTAATTTGGAGACCCCTGATCCAGACTGTTGCAGATGTGAATGACGTCACAGTTTGCCAGTCAGTTTTTTTCCATACTTACCGGCTCTGTAAGTTCTTTGAATATAGTTGTAAAGTCCTTTTTGAAACAGGTCGTCATGAATAACATATTCCGTGAATCACATGCTTCTGGTGTATATGGCACAGACCTTGTACTATTAGTATTGTTATATAAGTCTATCTAAAACATGAATAAATGTTTATTATTAATAGAGTACCCTATTTATACATTATAATAATACGTTTAGGAAAAAATTCAATAGCAAACTATTGATCGCAATTACTACCACCGTATAGGTTTAACAAGATATTAACAAATATTTATCATTAACGTGCCTGGTAGGTATTATAGTACGCTTATAGTAGCTAAACCTAAGTCGTATAAAAAAACCAACTGCTCCAGCAGTAACGGATTTTGAGAGATCTAGAAGTTTGGTGCTATGAATTACTGTCGTATCTCCATCGGTTTTGCCGTAGATTAAGTTAGATTGATTTATTTTTGGTAAAGTTTATATATTCTCCTCACACTGCACAATTTTTAACAACCTTAAAGGATGGACAGTAACGTAAAATTTCGCAGAAACGTTAGTTTGGTGCTATGACCTTGGTCGTATCTCCATCGGTCATGTCGTAGATTAAGTTAGATTCTTTTTATCTTTCGTAAAGTTTATATATTCCCCTCTCACTACACATTTTTAACACCCTTGAAGGATAGACATTAACTTAAAATTTGGCAGTAATGTTAGCACATACAGCAGCCATAAGCATGCAAACTTTGGTGTTTTTGACTTCGCTCCTAGTATGGAAAAACTGGCTTCAAAGCCGTTACGTTATTCACATCAACGAAAGTTCAATCAATCACTTATTAAACACTAATGTTTACTCACTTCCTTTCTTTCTTTCTTTCTTTACCGTAGTTTCACCTCTCCCTTTGTAGGATTTAAGCGACCCAAGCCGCCCGGGCCCTCACTTCCTGAAATTCGGAAAACTCTTAGATTTTAGCATTTAGCCGATAGTAAATTTCCAAAAAGTTCAATTTTTTTGTTCCCCCCCCCTCCAAAATGAACTTTAACATTTTTTTGCTACTCATTTGTACGGCTTCAGAAGTTTTGACAAAAATAATGGAATAGACGTTCTGCTGACGAAAAGAATTTGTTGTAAATGCGTTCTGATAATATTCTAGTTATTCCACTTATTCCTTCACATATGGTCATCAAACTTTCTCAAGAGACCGTGGGAAAAATCTCAATAGCTTCTTAAATATGTCCTGTTAACTTCATCTGGCACTATGTTATATTTTATTATTTGTAAATATTTATTGTTCTTTATAACATTTTACGCATATTATTGATGGAATAGTTTTAATAAGTCCAACAAGAGATTACTAGTTTTAATAATCTCTTGTATTTCCCGTGTATTTCCCGTCCAACAAGAGATTACTAGTTTTAGTAATCTCTTGTATTTCCCGTTGGACGGTGATAATCATCCAAAATCGAGCCTACAACAACACGTATTTTTAAGAAGATATTCCATGAAGATATTAAATATATAAAATGGACTAAAATTACATTCTCATTAGGAAACATTAATTCGCTGTTGAATTAAGTTCAATCCGACACTGAAATACATTCCTTAATTTTTTTTATATATAAATATCCCCGGTTGGACGTGAAAACTGCCATAGAGATACCTAACAGTTGGTGTAATACCTTCCAGTTTTTATTTTTAAAACACCCTTGGATGAGGGGAAAACCACCTGGTCAACTTTCAAGTCAACAATAATTTAATGTGTTATATTTTTCGATTGGATAGGAACTTGCAGCTCTCTTACTCTTTTCCACAATTAAGCATCGATCGTCATGATGATGATAATGTAATCAGAGTAAATAAAATGTTTACTTAAACAAACAACCCATTAAATGTCTCCTTTTGAAAATTCGCGGGTGCGCGGGAAAAGAGAGTTAAGTCCACTTCCTAGTTACTGAGAATTAGAGCGACTTAACATGTTTTACCCACCCTCCATTGCTTTAGAGATAGATAAACCCATAAGGCACACATCCATAACTACCGTACAATTTTGAATATTACTTACTGGACTTAACACAAATATAGAGAACATTTTTATCTGTAACTCTATGGACATATCTCAATTTTTTAGGATGGTGGACTTAACTCTCTTTGCCCGCGCACCCGCGAATTTAGATCTAAGAAACCATATATGAAGCAATTATCGTACATTTATTCATATCATAGGGTATCCAGTTTCGCAAAGCGTTGGGTTCATTTTAAAGGCTCTTCTGCGAGAATTACGAACGAAAAAGGTGACTATCACTCAAAGCATTGTTCAAATGAGGATTGACTTCTTGGAATGATTTGTGGCATTGTCCGGTAATTACCAGTAGTGAAGCTAATTGATTACAGAGCTCGACCCTAGCGGGCGGAGCAGGAAACACAAAGCACTTCAACTAATTTGAAGTCCGAGAAACCTACTGAACAGCCTATCCACGAAAACAAAGGACTCAAATTGGGTTACACTTGCGCTGTTACTGCCGTCTCAGAGAATCCTAATTTATGAAGTATATTAAGTGTGAAATATACGTACTCGTTGACTGATACGGATGACATTTTTAGTAAATCTAATTGGTTACGATAGATTACGTAAGTGAGTCACAGATAATTGAATTATTTCATAATTATAAAGTATTATTATTATTATTATTATTGGAAAATGTTACGAAGCTGTAATTGTACACTTGAGAAAAGTTTAAAGGTCAAAAGCTTTTCTGAAGTTCTACCATAGACAAAGCTCCTCTATAGGCCAAAAAATCTGAATAAAAATTGTGTGTATATATATATATATATATATATATATAACAGTTACATTTTCCATTGAAGTGTAAAGTTCTACCTTATGAGAGAATCTCGTGGTATGTACTTCTCATGAGCTGAGTATACGTGAAGAAGAGATCAGTGGCAGAGGACACGTGAAGGGTTATGCCATTCCAGATGATTTAGAATTCAGCTCTCGTATAACATGACTTAGAATTCACTCGAGCACTCATCACAATCTAAGTCTTCATGAACATCATGTTATGTGCGTGTTCCCTTTTCCTTTTTTATTACTCACCCAACATTGTCCATGATTCGTAAGAAGTTATGTCAGTCTTTCTTACCTTCTTTTGCTTCCCTTTCTTCCTTTCTTTCTTTCCTTCCTTCTCTTCGCGTTTCTAACTTTCTTTTGTATTTCTTTCTCTCTTTCTTTCTTTCTTTCTTTCTTTCTTTCTTTCTTTCTTTCTTTCTTTCTTTCTTTCTTTCTTTCTTTCTTTCTTTCTTCATTCTTCGCAAGATGTTTTCTACGTTAAAATCAAACCATATATTATTCGTCAATTAACTAACGATTACTTTGGGAGCAGTAAATAACCGCTCGACATACTAGTCTCTGCATATTTGCTCAAATATTGCAGGATACGTTAGTTTATGAAGTTCTAAGTACTGTTTTAAATAACAAGCTATATGTTATTTATGAACGAAGTGGTAAAAACTGATTTTATTTTGCGAGTAGGTATGTTTAGGAAACAAGCCCGTGAGGCCCAGTGTAGCAATACTAAGAGGAAAATAAAATAATTTCATAACGTGTGTCATACATTATTTTTTAAATAGCAGTTAAAACATGTGAAATAATAATATCTATATATATAAAAATGAATGTATGTGTGTGTGTGTGTGTCCTTTATGCATTACTACACCATTCACCCGATCGCCATGAAACTTTGGGAAGTTGTTGGATACATTCCCGGGAAGGTTTCTGTCAAACTACATTTTTAATTTTAGCCTTCGTTCGCGAGTTATGAGTGAAAAACGGCAAGAAAACGTGCATTTTTTACGCTTTCGAAGCATCGGTTATTCATTTCAGTTGTCAAATCAATTGCAGAAGGCTTTGTCTATTTTTGTCATACTTTGGAAACAATAGCATCGCGATCGCTTTGGAAGGCAACGGATATCTCATGTTATTATAAACGCCAGAGAAGTTAATGATAAGGTGATGATAAGGTAATATTAAATATTTATTTAACGTGGAATATGCTTCTTATGAAAGATGGTTTACAGAAAATTCCGGGGAAGTTGATTCGTTCGGGGTCCAGGCTACAACATTTCTATATGTAATCATAAGTAAAATCTCTTATGTAGGGTCGTTAAATCTGCCTGAAATTTAACGGAATTATAAGTCTGGACAAATGAATATAGAAACTATGGCCTCAGTAGGCTTATTACATTCTTCATCTATATAAATAAAAACGAATATATGTCTGTCTGTCAAATACATTTACACACATTATTTTCATCATGAGTTTAATCGATTTCAATTCTCATAATCTTCTGAGATTGCAGCAACGCTCGACGGGTAATCTATATAGATCTTCTACATAGCCTACATAAAAATGAATGTATGTGTGTCTGTCCTTTATGCATTACTATGCCATTCATCCGATCACCATGAAACTTTGGGAAGTTGTTGAATACATTCCCGCAAAGGCATGCTACATTTTTAATTTTAGCTTTCGTTCGCGAGTTATGAGTGAAAACGGGATTGAGACGTACATTTCTTGCGCTTTCGAAACATCAGTTTTCAGTTGTCAAATCAATTGCAGATGACTTTGCCTACTTTCGTCATACCTTGGAAATAAAAGCATCGCGATCGTTCGAATTTTGTAAGCCCACCATGGCCGAATCATTTGTTTATAATGTCAAGGCACGCAGACAGATGAAATTTTCACCCTAGACGGAAGAAGAATAGTGAATATAGCCCTAAATGGACAAACATTATGCAGGTTTTTTTTAGGCCAGGGAACTCGAATCTGAGGTTATTTTTCCCATGCTGCGCTTTCTAATCGTGGAATTCACTTCAAAGCCGGATTTACAGTTGTTTCATTAATTAGGCCTATCAATCGTTTAATTTAGACCTATGAATGTTTCGTGTGCAAAGTGTTAGTAAATATAATAGTTTAATTATTTTGCTCTTAATTTATAATCTTCCTATTAATTATTGTGGGCGAAGCCGCGGGGATCTGCTATAAGCTATAATAAGCTGTAGCTTATCTAGCGTTTTCTGAGGAAATAGTTTGTGTGTGATAAGTCGTTCTTCCCCATTTCAAATTCTAAATACCTATATAAAGACCTTAAAGACCTCGAGTTTGAAAATCGAAAGTCCTTCATAAGTTATTTTCGCATTTACAAAATACAAAACCCGAGCGACGCCGGGCCTTTTAAGCTAGTATGTTATATTTATTGTAATGAATTACGAGCCATGGAGAGAGCCATATTAAGCACGTAGACACCTGTTATCGATTTTCTTGTACATGGCTGCCAACTTAAGACAACACTTTACACCCACAAAATATAACGATTATTGCAATCCCCATAAGAAATTTCACATATAAAAGGCGTAGTGAACTTTAATGTTTTCAATTTTTGTCAAAGTAAGTCTATTTAATAATCATATGCAAATAATTTTAACCAAAAGAGTACCTTCCAAGTGGAGCTATCTAAGTTTGTATCCCTCAATTATTACAATTTTACACTTTCCACTGTACAACAAACTATTATTCTAAGTGTTGTAACAGTTGTTCACGGTCAAACATTTCCGTTAAATTTATTCTACAACTAATTTCACTAAATACGTTTTCAAATGTATCTCTTCCTAACGGCCAAATGTGTCATAAAATGCATACTAGGAAAGGTTGTCCCTCTGTAGTGTAAATTTCACAACATCGTAGTATTACCCTGCCACCTAGTGGTAGATTCTTGCACTCTAATGTTGAACCACGCATATTCTGCTGGTAATGGTACTTTGTTGTACTATTTGTATTAAAAGGCAACAGTAATTTGTTACATTGTTTAACATGTCTCTTACAAAAAATACAGTAGAACTCCAACTATCCACATTAATTCGGATGGGACGAGATCCATATCCGGATAATTGAATAATTAATGAAAAAGGATATTTCTTAAAAAAAAACAACAAAGAATAAAAGTATGTACAGTGCTATGAGTGCCACATCTAGAACATATAGGTCCCAGTCGGCATTTTTGTTAACAAACTGTCGAGTTTGTCGGCTAAATGTTTTGCCATTTCGCAAACAATCGGCCCTGAAAGAGGGTTCCCAATGATCGCTGCTGCAAAAACCTCTTGAAAACGGCCTCAAAGTGATCCGGATAGTTGGAGTTCGGATAATTGAAGTTCTACTTTAGTGTTAAATTCATCATTGCGGATTCATTTTTTTTTTTTGCTCCTTAATACGAGTAGAAGTTTAGCATTTTGCTAGTTTATTTCAGAAATTGCACTTATGCAGTAATATAATTTAAATAGAAATTGATCTCAAAGAAGTTGAGCAGTTCGCTAATTAACGACATAAAAAAAACAGTATTGTATTTTACGTTCACGTAGAATCATAATGGTTCTTAAATCACAGTTACAGTATGTTTAAGCATTCAATTCGTATAGGTGTGTTTCCTATTGGATATAGGCCTAAAGGTAAGCATACTGTAATTTGTTTGCAATACAGAGCCTTATTTTGATTATCTTTTACGCAACAAAGCACGCGCAGAATGCATTGTAGCTTGAAATCGTTATTTAATTAAAATAATAATAACAACAACAATAATAAATGTTAGTTTTCTCTAGATCGTATGTAACAGACAGACCTAAATGGAACCACGTTTCTAATAGATTTTACAATACAACGATGTGAGGACTTCAAAGGCAAGAAATTGGATAATTTACAATACTTTTAAATAATTTATTTCGATGTTATAATATTGTTAAAGGCGAATCCGCCAAACATTAATGTTTAACTATTTATAATTATTATTGTAATTTTTTAAATTACACATCCTGTTGTAAGATCACCTTTGCCTTGTGTAGTCGAATTTTTTACTAAAAAAAGAACACCTTGAGTTATTAAAATCATACATTTTTAAAGATCGTTTAAAATAATAACGGAAGAAAAAAGAACTACTATATCGGGAATCGAACTTGAGACCTCCTGCACCGCAGCTAACACTGAGCTACCGAGGAAGGTTAGTCGCCTGCGTGAATGGTTCGTATACAAGAATTGACTCCTTCGTGTTCCCCCCTCGCATTTTCATTTCGTTGCTGTTTGTCAACGAATCCTGTTCTTATGATGTTTTTTACATTAATCCGTTCAGAATAAAATCAGGTAAACTGATATAACAAAGTGCCAGTATGCTTTTTTAATCAGTAATAATTGCAGTTATGATATACAGAAAATAAGTTTTTTTTTTTTTTTTTTTTTTTTTTAAATAGATCTCCGAGTTAAACTCCAGATCGATTCATTAAGCAGGGCTTACGGAAGAACAAAGGTCTAAAGTTTGATTCTTAACCTTAATTCATATTGTTATACACTGATATACTAATTCTTAAAATATGTAAACATTTTACAAAATGCATTGACAATGAAATAGTACAGTAAGCCAATAAGAAGAGGATAGTTCCACCTAGCGGTATGCAGTTTTGTTCTGAGTATAGGCTTATGCAATTTTAACGCAACGCAATAACTTTAAAGCTAGTTTCTGTTCGTGAAATAACATTTATAGGCTTATGTTATTCTTTAGGAATGATGTAGGTCAATGAAAGACAATGAATTCCCAGTTTTTTTTAAAGAAAAATGTAATACTTATTTAAGCACATTGACAAAATAGGACACAAGAATGGAATAGGCTCAATTTAACACAACTGATAGTAATAAAAAAAAAATTTTGCTTCAGGGTGGACTCGAACGTGATATCTCTTGATTACTAGACAAGCATCTTACCCCAAGACCAAACTACACTGCGACTTCTGCGTGTCCAATACCATAGAATACTATCTCGTCGTGGCTCACAGAAAAGAAAAATCACCGTATTTCGAAATTAGGCTATATTTCGAGCCTTCTAGTTATCTTATGTTACAATATAGAATAATTTCATTCATTGGTAACATAATATTCGCGATATTCGAGTCAAAAATGCGAATTTAGCCCTCACTAAAGCAGAGTACCAACTTAAGCAAATTCTCAGTTCTCAGAAGTTAATGTTTTTATTTATTAAGAGGTCAGGGATTATAAATCTGACATAGGCTGAAGTAAAATTCAATGCTTTAATCTAATTGTAATCAATTTTAGCAAAATAATTAGTCATTATACAACAGCATTTCGTCTATAATCGTACATATGGGAACATTTGTTTTTCATGTAGGTGTCAACTGTCCATGGCAACCATAGGCGTAGCGAGGGGGGGGTTTTGGGGGTTTGAACCCCCCCCCCATTGATTAAAAAAAGGAAAAATGTATAATTTTTTAAGTCTGCCCATAAATTGCTTAATACAAGTATAAAGCGTGGGGAGCTTAAAACTCGTTATTTTGCATCTTAATTTTTAAAATTTTCCGGGGAAGGACCCCCGGAAGCTTAAAACTTGTTATTTTGCATCTTAATTTTTAAAATTTTCCGTGGGAGAACCCCCGGAAGCTTAAAACTCGTTATTTTGCATCTTAATTTTTAAAATTTTCCGGGGGAGGGCCCCCGGACCCTCCTCTCCTTCCATACTCGCCAGACCCCGCGGATGTTATAACCCCCCCCATATGGTCGGCCTGGTTACGCCTATGATGGCAACTGAAGGAAGCTTTATAAGCTGTCATTAATTGATGACGCTATAAGAAAGAACCGAGAATTTGATTTTGCATTTGAAGAAGGTGCCCTCTTTTTACCCACCTTTACTAAAGAAGGTTTCGACAGGAATTGAAGGGTTGTACCAGAATTACCCTTTATTTACCTTAGTTACGGGACTCGCCCGCTGATTGGTTGGCCGCGAGCCAATCAAAATGCTTCGAAATGAACCAAAATATTATAATTAATTTGACTGATAATTACTCTTTATTTCGGTACTGGACAACCGATTAGGTCCAAATTCAATAGGCTTATTGCCATGATTGTTATAAATAAGTATACGAAGTTTCATGAAAATCCGATAAAGCGTATTTGAGTTACCGCGCCTTTTCTTATATGATACCATAAAATGGCACTAAATTGGGTATTATTCCGGTACCGGCCAACCGATTTGGTCCAATATCAACAGACATCTTCCCATAGACATTATATATAGGTATTCCAAGTTTCATGAAAATCCGATAAAGCGTATGTGAGTTATGGCGCCTTTAAAATATACACTAAATTGGGTTTTACTCCGGTACCGGTGAACCGATTTGGTCCAATTTCAATAGGGTTCTTTCCGTGGACATTATAAACGCGTATACCAAGTTTCATTAAAATTCGATAAAGCGTATTTGAGTTAGAGCGCGTACAGACACACGGACGGACGGACGGACAGACGGACAGACATTTTTCGTCCCCCACACAATCTCATAAAGTACCATACTGGCACTTAATAACGGTATGTACACATGTATGTACCTCCTTTATTTTTATGCTGATGCATTGCTTAGGAAAAGAAGAATATGAGACAGGACTTCTAATTTAGAAACAACAAGTTCTACACAAACCGCACCACGTGCGTTGCGCTGATTGGTTAATTTCGTCAACGATTTGCTGGATTTAGAACATGTCCTATTTGCCAAAGCGCTTGACCAAACGTTTGCCCATAGGAGAATTTGTCCATCAATCTGCGCAAAAGTGATAGTTGCGCAATAAATTTAACGGAAACTTTGACCGTGAGCAACAGGCATTAACCGTCACTAGAGCATAAGGTATAAAAATACACTAGTGCAATGATGATTTTGTTAAATTGTCACATGACTGGACCAAAGCCCTAAAAATATAAAACTTTAAACTCCCAAGATTTAATTTTTTTCGTAATTGATTGTAATAACAGGAATACCGATATGTGAGTTAAAACTATTACTAAATATGAAAAAATTGCATATGATTCCTGTAAATGGTAACTGCTAGATTAATATGAATAAAGCGATTGATATTTGTGATGCTATGGATGCTATGGATAAAAAGGTAAAAGTGTTAAAAATAACATTAAAATATGAATGTGAGACGATCTGCTATAAATTTACGTTAAAAGATCATAATCTATGTATAATGTAGTGAAACTGCAAGCTAGCTTGAACGCTGTTAAGACAGGGAAACTTATGAAAGTTGCTAGTGTCATAAAGAAAAGCTCTTGTGTAGTATTACCAACTCAGCTCTGCTTGGAGAAGTTCGATTTGTGAGACTGCATTCAAGTCAAAGAAGCAGCACTCCTAACTTCATGTTTTCGGAAAATTAATATAAGAACAAGGACCGTCGGATGAGGGGTAGAAGCGTTATTTACACTTAGGTAGGTTGTTGTATTTCATGGAACTTTGAAAAATTACATTTTTTTCTCTTGTGTAATATTATTGGGTGCATTTTTGTCTTATGTTTCATTGTAGGCTACGAATTGCATTATTATTATTATTATTAGTAAAGGTATTTTGAACTCTGCCAGGCAAAATAAAACATTATTAATACTATAAGAGTAATGATAATAATAATACAATACTAAATATTATTATTGTTATTATTATTATTATTATTATAAACATGATCCGTTTGTTGTATCTCGTTGTCAATAAGACAGGTTCCGTACAACACTGCGATGAGTTCAAAATACGGGAATAATAGGGTGGGGCGAGGGTATCCGAATAATGGGTCTATTCGAATTATACTAACCTGTTACCCTGTGCTATCACAATTAGGTTAGGGCTCTACTGGCAGTAATTTAATGCTTTTATGTGCAGTAAAATTATTTTACTGTATGTTCTTTTTGCAGAAAAACACGATAGATTCATTTTTAAAAAGCTGTTTAAGTTTGCACTCGTCTCCATCTGCAATAATGTACAGTTGCATGATGAGTTCAAATGCAGAGGAAATTGACTTTATATATTCTAACAACACAATTTCATAGTTGATTTGTTACTTTCTTCTGGGTGTGTGTGTGTCCTTAGGTTTAAGGAGGTAGGAGACTGGCGCACCCCGGTAACAAATCCGCTGTGAATATCCCCTTATGGGATCACCAGGGGTCGCTCGTGAACCTGAGGAATAACTTTTTTTTTCCTTGCTTCAATTACTGTAGGCTTACTTTAGTTCTTGTAATATTCGTTTTCAGGATTTTAACTAACATATCCTTCTTCTTCTTCGTCTCAGTAACCCTAGCAGCTTGTTGCACTCTGAGCCTTGTCACCTTATCTTCCTTGTCACCTTATCTTCCAGGGATTATTATTTTATATTTTCTTTTGTTTTCTTATTATTTTCCTTATTGTGATTGACATTTCTCAACTTTGTTAATTACTCTGATAAACAAAAAATACTTTTTCTCTGTGTCAGGAAGGAAAATATGTCATTCTGGTAATATTTTTTCTCCTGAATTCACATATAGGTTTTTCCCCTTCACGCAAGGTTTTCGAGTGACAGGTATTTTTAATTTCAAACATTTTAATAACATACTTTCTGCATTCTTAACTACACATTATTCAAACATTGTAACCCATCTAGAAAGTAAGAAATATCGATTTTCTGCTATATTCCATCTGTAAGCATTCGTCTTGATGGGACAACAATAATCGGCAATCATATTAAGATACCATTTGTCTTTATATCCCTCTTCCATAGTGAGCCGTGAATACGGCTCAAGTGAAATAAAAGCATTTCTAAATTAGCCATCTGCAAATAAACACTGCAAATTGTAATATCAGTAAACGCGCCCAAGGGAAAACAGCGTGGTTTAGAGTGTTTATGAAAGCGGTCCGCGACCGCGCTGCCATCTTTTTGAACGCAAGGGACGTGACAGACGTGGATACGTGACGGCAGTTGAGATCATGCTCTTGTGAGGCTAACATGTAAAACTAATTTCGAGAGATTCTGGTGGGCGTTGCTGCCGTGACGACGATGTCTATCTTCTACGGCGTTTGGGTGAGACCGTTTCGTTTCTTCTTTAATATCAATTAACAAATTAATCTGCATTCTATTCTGTGCTCACCGAATTTTGGTATCTACATTTCGTTTTGGTATTTATAAAGTAAAACAGTAAAGTAATTATGCCGGTTTCTCCTTTTGGATATTGAAATTACGCCATTCACCATGTAATTATTAATATTCTATTTTTGTCATGTCTTGTCTGTCCGTATATTCATTTTCGTCAGTTTCTTGCGTCTTCTCATGTTCTCCTGCGTTCAGGAAATAATTAAAGTTTCGTCAGTTACCACGTAATAACATGATATCTAAATCCTAATCCTAAATATAAAAAAGGATTTAAGATTCAATTAAGGTATTAACATCATTCTATGGTTTCATATCCGTTTGCAATTCAAATTTTTCTGCTTTTTCTAGTCACTTATAAAATTCACTATTAGATACAGAGTGATTAAAATTTTAATCTAGAATGCGTATTAAGTGCAGGCTTTAATGGACTCAAATTGTAGATTTGAGATTAAAATGGCGATATAGTGATGAACTGAAATTAAAGATTTTTCGTTGCTAAGACTATATAGAATGGATTCTTGGATAGTGAAGTATAATTCTTCTATGAGACATCAAAAATGGTTTTAGATGTTTGATGTTATGAGAGTTATTAAGAATTTTACATTATTAAATTATTGGGATTTATTACATTTTGTACATAGTTGAAAAGTTGTCGTTTTTAAAGATATAGTATATCGTTTCACATTCTACATTCCAAAGTGTTATTTTCATGAATAAAGCTGTTCTAGGAATTTCCTATTGTTTTTGTGTAGTTTGCTAATTTCCTAGGTCTTCCTTGTAATTGCAATTAATCATTTCTGAGATTCATTAAGGGAATTATGGGCGTCAGTGATAAAGGTTAAGCAGTTACAGATTTGGCTAAAAGTGGTCGAAACCCGATCTACTTCATAAATCATATGTTCTAAGCTTCCGACATATGTAATAGTGACCCATAGGGGGCACAATAGCTGAAATCTCCTGATGACAGTGTTCCCCGTGCTTGTCGCTCACTACGCCAAGATTTTGCGGGAAGAAATCTAGGTATGAGTGCAGAAAGTGTAGTTTTAAGGACATTACAACCAAAATTTTTATAAGATGTTATAGGATCGTTGACAACATCAAGGTAATTTTCCTCCTTTCGATTTCCAACGAAAATCTGAGTAACATTCTTAAATGTTCGCCAAACTGCTTTCTCCAGTGGATTCGGTAGTAAACTTTTCATAATGAATTAATGATCGCATTTGTGGACCCACCAATATTCCTTCTTTAATTTTTTCATCATTAATATTAGGAAACTTCTGTTTTAAGTACATGAAACCCAGAGTATTATACATTGCTTTGACAAAATTCTTCATTAATTCTAGTCTGACATGTAACGGATGTAGATACACAATTTTAGGATTACACAATGGGTCATGTTTCACATTTTTATGTTCAGGAATGAGTGATTTGCGTTTAGGCCATTCTTTTCTAATGAAATGGCTTTTTGTGTCGTTACTATCCCATTTACACACACAAAACAGTATTTTGTGTAACCAAGCTGCAGACCAAGAAAAGTACAATTACCTTCAAATCACCACAAATATTCCATTCATACACTGCATTTTGAAGCTTTTCTAATATAAATATCTGCATATGTTTTTCACTAGCACAGGTACCAGTGGGACTTTATTTCCATTATGCAGAAGCACAGCCTTTACACTAACTTTAGAGGAATCCACGAACAAGCGCCATTCTGTTGGATTATGCTCATCACCAAGTGTCTCTATAAGAGAATAAATGTCATTACAAAACACTTAGCCATTTTCATCGGAAAAATAGTCTTTAAATTCAGAATGATGATTACGATAACTACATATCCTTGTATTCTTTTGAAGAAAATTCCATCATTCTAGCCGTTTAGCATTGCAGACTGTTTTTTATAACTTTAAATCTCGTATGAGATTATAACTGTCTTCTTCAGTCTAGAAATGAGGCTCAGATGTACAGCTTTGTTCAAATTTGCATCACCAGAATCTGATTCTTTTCTTCTTTATTTCCATCAGACTCTGAGCCCTCTTCATTTAATGTCATATTTTCTGAAGGCTTTGGTGTGGGCAATTCTTCGCAAGATAGGGTACACGGCTGCATGTTTTGAATTTGACGTAATCCCTTTATTGCTTGTTAAGCAGAAATATCAGTCAGTTCAGTGATCTTTAGGTTTCCTCAAAATCATACGGAGGAAACAGCAAATTGGATGTGTCGTGTGCCATTTCCAGTGAGAAGTCTAGAACATGATAAATAACAGATATGTGAGGAATTGCTGGTGCGTTCGTAAGGAACAATTAAAACATTCACAAATTCCTTTAAAACGGTAAAAAAAGTAAAGTAAAATGTTCACTGTACAACCCATAGTAGTCCAGAGGGTTCCAGAAGGTTGAGGATCTCAGTTTTTAGACATTCGGGTCATGCAGGTGGTAAGGTTACCAGCATTAAGCACCGGCCGCCACATGACTATTCTAGCATAAGAAGAATAAAGAATAAGATTAACACATTCTCAAAATTAGAAAATCTTCTGATTTCACTTGTATTTATTGGCAAGGCAGTTTGCGGGTTCCATTCTGGCAGCATATTGTGAATTCTTTGCGATATTTCGAAGGACTAATTCCATACGTAAGAATATTATAGGAGAAAAATTCCTCTGACACTGTGATTTGAACCCACGACCTTTGGCTATAAGTGTCAATGCTTTACCAACTGAGTTAAATCAGAATTCCCCTTACAGCGCCAGATGGAACCTCTCTCCTTTGACTGAGTGCTCGTAATGATCTTCCTCACTGACAGACAAGTTATGTTATATGCAGTAGACTACTGTGAGAAACACTAATTAGTGTTTTTTGTGACCGGGCTTCCACTGTTACTGTAGAGTTAACATTTAAGATTTATATATGCATTAATTAACCACAGATTATTGTCTCTGTAATGTGCAACAGAGACAATATTCGTTCATGAATGCATAATAATAATATAAATTTTATTGTCATTAGACTACAATTACATAGTAATAGATAACGTCAATCTTAAAATTAGGGATATAAATACATTATTAAGCAGTAAAACATTAAAATGCCATCACTATGTGTCCAGAACTCCAATCAACTTACATTAATCAGTTGAGACATACAGTTAGGACTTACATAAACATGTTGCAGTTATAAAATTCGTCTAACGAATAATATAGGTTCATAACAAGCCACTCAAATACTCTTTTTCTAAACTTATTAAGTGTTAATTCCTGATAGCTTGCTGGTAATTTATTCAGTAATTTCATCCCCACAATTTGGTGGCTATTTGTCGATTTTACTAATCTATGGTTTGGCAAACTTATTTGAGAATTAAATCTTGTATTGTATGCATGTATGTTGTTTCTTAATTGCAAACTAGGCAACTTCATCTTCGTATATATTAATACTGTATAAATATAAAGATTTATCACTGTCATAATTTTTTCTTGGACAAATAGTGGTTTGCAATGTGCTCTAAAATTGGATCCCGTAATAATCCTAATAGCCCTTTTTTGCAGGTTTAATATGGTGGTGACGGTTCGACGCAGTATGCAGTTATTATAACATCCCCTGAAGTTTACCACACGATGATGACTGGTGAAAAGCTGTATATTGGATATACTAGATGCCCTGTGAGAGATTATACACCTGTCACTAGGTGCTACAATTGTTCAGGATTTGGACATGTGAGCGCACATTGTGAATCTCCTAAACGATGCTCTCAGTGCGCCGAGGAACATGATATTGCTGACTGCCCAAATACGAAGATCGCTTGTATTAATTGTTTGCAATACAATCATAAAATGTCAGGAAGGCGTTACTTCAAGCCTTGTGATGTAAATCATCCAGCAAAATCTTCTACATGCCTGGGTATAACAAAATTTTAGAAATAATAAAATCTAAAATCAATTATGGGTGAGATAATACATTATCAACAAAATTTACATAAATCTCTCTTACCGTCACAAGATTTGCTGCTAAATAGTAACATTCTTAATGAAACCGGGCATAATAGCTCTATCAAGGTGCTATGTGTTCAGGAACCTAATACTGCTGGCAGGCATAATTCAGTGAGTGGTTTCGGGAAAAATCTTAATATAATATCCGCCTCTGAAGAAGGCAAACGGATTAGATCTATCATCACTAACTCTTATTCTATTCTTCAGATTATTGAGCACCGTTCCTCTGATTGTGTTGTCGTTTGTGTTCCTTTCCATAATATTTACCTGTATATATGCAATATATATGCTGACCCGGAATGTGATTTTGACAATGTACTATTGTCTCTCAACAAAGTCCTTAAAGACACAACTATACACTTCACGTCACAGGGGACTTTAATGCAAAACACCAAGCTTGGGGGGAGACTTTCAGCGACAACAGAGGTAGAAAGTTGTTTGATTTCTGTAACACACACAGATTGCACATTCTTAATAGAGGAAATCAACCAACGTATACTGGAGGACCTAGATTTACTCCCAGTATTGTGGACATTAATATTTGCAATACAAGACTTCTACCATATATATCTGACTGGAGTATCAGTGATACATATACCACTTCCGATCATCAATTAATAATCATAACAATACGAGCATCAAGATCTCATCAGTTATTATCTTCTGAAGTATACCTCACCAGAAAATATAAAACTTTTAATGTGAAGTGGGATCACTTTGAGCTAGGTGTTCAAAAAACATTGCAGCCTGTGCTAGAAATAATAGCTCAATGTGAATCTCACGCAGATGTTAACCACGCTGTAGACAAGGTTACTTCCACTATACAGAATTTGTGTGATCGCCATCTTCCTAGGTTAAGTCATCATCCAATTAAGAACTACTGGTGGTCAGCAGATCTCGATATTTTGAGGAAAAGCGTATTAGCCAGTAAACGGCGTTTGGTGAGATCGAAATGTCCTCTATTACGTCAAATTTATGAGAATAAATACAAACTAGTTAAGGAGGAATATAGGAACTCCATCATTAAAGCTAAATCAGATAGCTGAAAACAATTTTGTTCCACGCAATCAGCTAAAGATCCTTGGAATATTGTCTATAAAGTATGTCGCCGTCCAGAAAACTTTAATAAGACAATAACCACGATAGACGCTGGTAATCATTTTACCGCAACTCCTTCAGAAACAGCAAACTCTCTTTGCGATGTGTTCTTTCCACAAGACACTACAGATAACATTCAACAAGCAAAAGTGCGACTTGAGGCTAGTTCTCTTCCTAGTACCGGAGAAGACTGTTTATTTAGTCACAAAGAGGTAGACCGCATAATTGAAAACCAAAACGATAGAAAAGCCCCAGGCACAGATGCCATTTCAGCTAATATAATTAAACATGTCCATAAAAGGATACCAACTTTGTTTGTGAATGTTTTTAATAAATGTTTGCTATTTGGAGTATTCCCAGATGCCTGGAAAGTTGCCATAGTAAAAGTCATTCCCAAACATAATTCTGGGAAAAGAATATTCACAGCAAATACACTCAGACCAATAAGTCTCATACCAGTATTAGGAAAAATATTGGAGAAATTAATTATAGACAGAATTATGTTTCATTTGTATTCTAATAACTATTTAAGCAATAATCAATATGGCTTTACTCCTAAGAAATCTACTGAAGACGCCGTTTTTTCGGTGGTAGCAAGGATGAAAGAGACATTCCGACAAGGACTGACTGGAGTTCTCATCTCCCTTGATATTACCGGGGCATTCAATCATGCATGGTGGCCCAAAATATTAACTCAGCTTAAGTCCATGAATTGCCATAAAAATCTGTATTCTTTAATTCAGAATTACTTCACACACAGAAAAGCTCAGCTAACATTATGTGGATCCACAGTCACCCGAACCATAACTAGAGGGTGCCCTCAGGGACCCGCTTGCAGTCCAGGGCTGTGAATAATTCTATATGATGATTTATTAAAACAGACACTTCCGAATACTTGTTCCCTAATTGCGTATGCCGATTATGTTCTCCTTCTGGTGCGATCAGAATCTCTACATACTCTAACAACTGATGCCAATGCAGCTCTTGACATCATATATCAATGGGGCTGTGACAACAAACACACTTTTAATCCCACCAAAACCACAGCTATGGCAGTTTCAAGGAAAAGACGAATTGATATTCAAAAAATTGTCATGAATGGACAAGATATAACTTTTTAAGATCAGTTGACGTATCTGGGGATTATTCTAGATAGAAAGCTCACTTTTCGAGCTCACTTTGACTTTCTCCAATATAAAGCACATAAGCTACTAGCTGGTTTGTCAATCGCTACAAAACCCACCTGGGGTTTGGATTCTACAATCTTGAACATTATCTACCAAGGTGCAGCTATTCCTATGCTTCTGTATTGTGCTTCAGTATATCAAGACACTCTGAATAAAAAATGGGTTCAAAAGAAATTTGCTCAAATTCAACGTGGATTTGCCCTTAGAATTACTAGGGCATACCGTACTGTTTCCACAGAAGCAGCATTGATCTTGGCTGGAATCGAACCTTTGCATCTCTCGGGCATGTTTTGGGCTAAACTAATAAACATTAAAAAGGGTCGCTTTATTCCAGAATTTGTTGCTCAGAGAGAAATCGAGCTTCCTGCGCACTTTCTGATGGCAAGACACCCTTCTCTACATTATGATAGAGTTCCGCTAACTTGTTCTTCTGATCACGATTATTATATTTTAACCGACGGCTCACGAACACCATCTACAGACCGAGAAACCGCAGTTGTTGGTAGTGCTATGGTTGTGTTCTCATCTAACGCTGAAATCACAAATCAAATGTTTAAACTTCCAGCTACTTCCACTGTGTTTCAAGCAGAGCTCCTTGCATTCTTGATTTCACGGTCTGAATGGGCAAGTAGAATTAACAGTTTGTCCAGTTCTAAATGGTTATCAGAAATTTGGTTGACAGAGTAATATGGAATGCATAACTTAAGCTTAACGCCTCCAACGTTTGCTAAGGAAAGTAAGACAGCGTTGTAACTTCTCAGTAACGTCTCAGTAATGCAGGTTTAGAGGGTAATTTAAAAGTTATTCTTTTTCCTGGTCGTTTTGTTACCAAATAAGAATAAAGCAATGAAGAAATATTCTGAAAATCATTGCTGTCAAGGTTTTTTCAAGAAAACAAGAACCGTTGCCTTAAAAACTGCAGTTCAAATTTAACTCACGTAAGACTGGTATAGTGTTTTGCATACCACGAAAGCCTCGGTTCTTGAAACTACCCAGATAACATTCCTCCCTGCTACTTAACTTTTGTAAGTATAATGAACTATAAGCTATTCTAAGGCCTATAAGCAACTCGGTCAGGTTTCCCATTTTCTAAAGATTTTTCACTCCAGTGTCTTGTATCGTGTTGAATAGTTGCAAAATAATAGAAGCAAGAATAAAACTCTTTCTTTAATCACAATATCAATAATGGTACAACCATTTTAATTATTAAAACAACTATACAAGCTAATTCCCTTCTATTCAAGTTTAGCTGTTTTATTGTATAATTATGTCCTTATTTTCTCCAAACCAACTGTAAAAATGTCCATCTGCTCCACATCAGAAGACTCTGTAATCTCTAAATACACTGACTCTGGAATTAGTGAACAACAAGCTACTCTTACGTATTTGGAGAGTACTCATTGTAAAACTATTCCTCAAAGTCACCCAGGTGGTGAAATGAGACGAGGGCGACATGTTTTGGAAAATATTATAGTTTAGTTTGTACTTAAATTCGCGGAGGGGAGGAGGTTAATACTAATAACATCGTTCTTTATTTCAAATTTCTCCATATTGGTTGATAAAATATATTGACATTTCCGTTAAACAATAAATTCTCTGAACGTTAGTTATAAGTAAAGAAAGGATTTCCATGCAAATGCATATTTTCATATAGGCTCGTTACTGTTCTCAAACTTCATAAATACCCATTTGATGACTTATTGATAACAAGTATGTATACTTTTTTCCGTGCTGATTTACATGTTCTGACTTTTATGTGAACAATTTAATGCATAATTTCATTTTACTCTGTTGTTATAAGCCTCACAAACTCAGGTTTTAGTTTCGCAAGTAATGGACCCTGAATAAGGAATAGCAAATATAAAATGAATGCATAATAGTTTTGAGGATTTACATTTAATAAAGCATATTTTGAAATGCATATTGTATATTACGTTTATTTTTCTAGTTTTCGTATTTTATATTAAATGGCATAATAGTGCATTTATGTGTTGCCTTTAAGATTTTAATTTTTATGATCTACAATATCTTAATACGAATACCCCAGAAAAGAAAGAATTGCATTTAGGAATAATCATATACAAAACGACTCAATTTACGTTAAGACAAATTTTTCAAAATTGACTACCCGAGTAACTTGGTCGGAGGCTTTAGGCATGTTATTAGTCGATTACCTTGGGATTATTGAAGAAATTAAAAAAATCTTTTGGATCTACATAGTAGAATGAGGGTATTGCAGCTGAAGAATAACTGTACAAAATTGTGAATGGAAATCAATATTATGGATTGATGTGTTAAATATAAGAAATACATACAAAATTTGGGTGAAAATACTGAAGGTAAAGAATTTTGCCTCACTTTTTCGCTAGTACCATCATTTAAGTTTGCACCTGTCACATTTTGTGAGACGTAGGAAAGTAATTTAGTACACTGTGCCACTCGAAAATAATATGCAAATTTCAATTTTGATAGTGCATAATTGTAGTGTTTTTATCTTCATTATGCATATTTGGTCGTTTCATAGGCCATGAATGCATGCATATTTTGAGATATGATAATGCAGATAAATCCAGTCTGTTGTTATAAGCGTCAGAAACTCATGTTTTAGTTTCGCAAATAATGCGATCCCGAATGAGGCTTTAGCACTTCTACAATACAGCAGTTTACTCTATGTTGTACTATGAAGGATAGAGGAAATCATGTGTTTCAAATTAGTTTTACTTGTAGCAATCGTATAATGTCATTCAGCATGAGTGGTGTGCGATAAGAGTTGAAATTTCATTTTCTGTTAACACGACAAGTGTTAAATTTCTGTTTAGCTCACCACAGAAACTGAATGTGCGTGTGTATGAATAAGGGAGTGAAAACTGATTCTGCTTTAAACTGGCAATTTCCGTTGAAACACGCAGTCGCATTAAATATTAATGGGTTCATTCCTTGCTTCTTGTCGTTCGCAAAAGCTCTGAATCTTTTATATTATCATGAAGCGCTAGAAGTTACAACGCTGTCTTACTTTCCTTAGCAAACGTTGGAGGCGTTAAGCTTAAGTTATGCATTCCATATTACTCTGTCAACCAAATTTCTGATAACCATTTAGAACTGGACAAACTGTTAATTCTGCTTGCCCATTCAGACCGTGAAATCAAGAATAATAAAATCTAGATTCCTCACTATTAACCATTTCACTGCTACATACGTGAAATGCGTCACATCAAATCATTGTTTGAACCCTAGACGTGATAATAATAATAGTGTAGTACTTCATATAGAATGTGAAGATTTTTATCTCGCATTATAATATTATAATAAAATTAAAAGAGGCTATTCCATTGAAATTTTCCCCATAGATTCTGAGCTCACTGATTAATTTCATTTCACTTGATGATTGCTTATATAAATACACAAATTCAGCTTTCAATGGTTTAATCTCTTTGTATATTCCTTCCACTAAAGTTCTTTCACTCCCCTTTTCTACCATTACATGAAAAGGTAAACAATAACATAAGCATTAATGCTCATAGCCGGATACAAGAACCTCATGCAAAAAAATCTTTGTACGAGCCTCGCCCACACGACGAAGGAAAAATAGTAAAAACATAGTGTAGTTTTGAAATTTGTCTGAGTTGTCGAAGGGAGTGTCCCTGATCAACATACTAAAAGTCCCCGTGGGTGGGGGTGAGTGGGGGACAGTGGGACTCTCCGACCTTGACCTTGACCCTGACATTGACATTGACCTTGGCTTTGGCCTTCACTTTCACTTTCACCTTCACCTTCACCTTCAGCTTCACTTTCACCGAAGTCAAATCTGGGAAGTTGACAAACTTTTACCCCTTATGATGGAGTTATAACTACTATAAAATTAAATAATAAGAATAACGATAATATACTAATAAAGTTATAGTTTAATTAATTAATTTAGTGTCGAACACAATACGACTTCAAGAAGAATATCCCCTGCCATCGTATATTTAACCTCGGTATGTATTAAGATACTCTGATATTTCGATAAGTATCGATAGACTAGTATTATATTTACCAGGGTAAAAAAAAAAATTAACACACTTTACCAATGTTGGATACACCGAAATAATACTAAGCACTATGTAAAACTCATTATTTCTTAAAGAACACGTATTCACATTGTGTATTCTAGTATTACAGGTAAATGTTGACCTATATCAGCCTAAGAAAACTATGGTATTACAATTGAAAAAGTAGAAGTTTTCAGCAAATTTTTACTACTACAATTCAAGAATTTATGAATGTTTACATGTAATTTGTAGTGGGGATGCGTTCACATTTTGTATGGACGAAAATATGACTGGTTCACTACGCATTCAGTCTCCGTAGCAAAAACATTACTCATCTGCAGGCCTATAGCTACAGGACGCCGAGGCCATGGGCGTCCATACCCTGCCCCCCTAACTCTCAGGAAAAGGAAGAAATGAATATTAATAATTATAGTCAGATTTTTTCTTGTAGGGCAATTATTTAAAAGTAATGAGTAATGAGTAAAGTTTGCAGAAGTTTTACCAAAGTGAACATATGGAAGCAGAATCCATAGTGGATTAGGAAAGGAGGGTCCGGACCCCTAAAAATCAAAACCCAAAATTCTATTTTTGTATTAAAAATATAAAATTAAACAATTTTTGTTGGTATGTCAAATATAATATAGCAGTTATTCTGTTTTCACAACTTAATGAGTAGGCTAATATTTGCATTGTTCCATGTGTTATTTAACTTCTCTTATAAGTAGTAATAAGTGTTATAACGTAGGTAACGATTACTTGTTTACGTTAGTATGTCTTATATTATGGTATACAAATTGGCTAATAGTTTTTAATGATAAAATAGCATAAAATGTGATTTTCATTAGTTCACGAATTCAACATTTTTCGGGGATGGACCCCCGACTTAGGTAACGACTACTTGTTTATGATGGCATGTCTTAGAGTATGATAAACAAATATGCTAACTAGTTTTTCAGTGCTAAAATAGCGTAAAATGTGATTTTCATTAGTTCAATATTTAAAAATTTTCCACCCTCCCCGAAATTATTTCCTGGCTACGTCATTGTTGCACTTATTATATTATTCATATATTGTTACAAAATGGCCCAAGAAGTTAAAGCAACAAAAAATTTATTAATTTCAGAAATTTCTCCCCTAGAAAATATCATATGGGCGCCCTTGGCCGATGCGACAGTAAAAGGGCCGCCTACTCGAAGCCTATCAGTCATGAACGATTGGAGGTAGCATTCCACTGCCACAGTGTCAGCAACTAATCCAGGATATCACCGTAGTTATGCAAGCAAGAGCATTATCAATCTTCACCGAGGCCCACTGCATAATCTCAAAACACATTTACACTACAGTCTATCGCATTGAGCAGAAAACTGAGACATTTCAGACATAGTCCAAATTGACAACGCAACCGCCACTTAAAAATTAAGTAACCGTTTTCGGTCAGACTGTGGCCAGGATTTTCTCTAAGCTCAAAGAATGACCTTTCATATTTGAAATTAAGTTTTGTAGTAACTGTATTAGCCACTTTTAGAGGATTTTGGGCATTATTCTGGTCCTCCTTGTTTCATTACTAACTCATATAGAGCTTAGTAATTGGTAAAGATTTATTAAGTTCCGAAGGGAATAGCATTCTTTGTAGTTCCATATTAAGTAACTCTGTTATTAGTGATGAGCGAGACCAGTCTTGGTCTTGCAGTCTTGGTCTTGGTCTTGCAGAAAATGCAAGACCGAGACCAAGACCAAGACCGCATCACCGTTAGCAAGACCAAGACCAAGACCGACCATGCAAGACCGAGACCAAGACCAAGACCAACCCTGTAAGACTCTGGCAAGAACAAGACCTAACTGCAAGACTCTTGCAGTCTTGCTATTTGAAAAAGTTTTATAAAGCCCCGTTGTGTATGCAGTGAGCCAGCGACCACTACTCAAACGCGCCGCAGAGTCGCTAGCCGGGGTAGTCCCATGGCTGGTAGGCCTATAATGTAGAGGTTGCCTCATCGTGCGATAACCAATGAGAGCACACCCGGTGATTGACGCTGTCCGTATCCAAAAACGAACGCACCATTCAAATAATACATGTGAACCCCGTATACAACCTCTCTCACCACTACGTTAAAACGAATTACTGCAATGAAAACTTACAATTAATCTTACGTATTTCCCTGAATACCATTCCATACAGCTAGTTCCTTCAATTGGTGGGAGTTAAATTCACGATAAACGCTCCATATTCATTTTAAAAATGTTTAATTGCAATAGTTCTCTAGTATTATGGTACGAAAGACAAACAGATGTAACAAAGGCCCTAAGTCATATACGAAATTTCATTTTGCGTACAATATAAATACTGACCACATAATTTATCAATAAAACTTAAAAAATTCTGCCATACAGTTATTTAATAACTGGTTTCTCTGTCCGTCCGCCGGCGTGGTCTTGTGGTTAGCGTCGCTGACTACAGATCCGTCGGCCCGGGTTCGATTCCCGGTCCCTCCTCGGATTTTTCTGAGGTAGGGAGGTCTGGTAGGGGTGCACTCAGCCTCGTGATTCCAAATTGAGGAGCTACTTGATTGAGAAGTAGCGGCTCCGGTCCAGAAAACCACCATTAACGGCCGTGGGTGTCGGCATGCTGACCACATGCCCCCCAATCCTGCCATCTGCCTACGGGAGATGATGCAGCGGTCGGGTGGTAGGCCAAGTCCCTCCAGGGATGTAGCGCCACGGAGTTTAGTTTTAGTTTCTCTGACCTCTCACTGGGTTAAAAGAAAGCTATGACTGAGGATTTATAATAATTCTTTATTACAACCAAATGGTCATACTACGATGAATGGAGCAACGATGGAATGATATATGGCAGGGGAAACCGGAGTACCCCCAGAAAACCTGCCCCGACCCCACTTTGTCCACCACAAATTCCACATGGATCCATCGAGATCCGATCCCGTGTCCTAGCGGTGGAGGGCGAGCGGTCTAACCACTCAGCCATGGGGCGGCCTATGACTAAGGATTTGAAACTTTTTAACAGTAGCCCCCGTAACTTAAAACGCCTATAAACATACTCAGTAGCCTATTTCATTAACGATTATATCCTTTTTTACACCTATCATTAATATTCATAGCCTACTCTCACATATAGAATCTTTCCTGTCTTGGGTTTAAAGTTCTGCAATAGAATAACAGAGAATATTTAAATTTACACTCAAAGTTTACTGTTCTAGCTTATATCACCATGGACGTTTCGGCAAACAGCGTGACATCACATTACTGTTTACATGGTCAAAGCAACTAAAAGCAATTAGCTTTCGTTGCTTTCGCAAGCAATAACACACATGTAATCGGTGTAACTTTAAATCATGTAAAGGCCATAGATCACAGTAAGATGCATAAAAGAAAACTGCAAGACTCTTGCAACAAGACCATGACCGAGTATGCAAGACCGAGACCAAGACCAAGACCACTGATGCAAGACCGAGACCAAGACCAAGACCAGGGTTACCTATGCAAGACCAAGACTGAGAGTGCAATACCAAGACCAAGACCAAGACCGCCTTGGTCTTGGTCTTGGTCTTGCATTTGCTCATCACTATCTGTTATTCGGCATTAATTTGAGAAATTTCTGCTACTTGCTATTTCTCCTTGACTTTGGATTTGGGCTAGTGATGTCTGTTTCTTAATATGTACGTTTCTGCAAATAGTCAATTATTCAACAAGCTATTGAATAAATGAAACAATATTCGCTGATCTAATTACAAAGGAGCAAGTCATAACCATTTCTTAGCTTTTGAACTTTGGCACAATACAGAAAATAAAAGTAGCAAATTAATTAAAGAACATTCTCAGCAGTTTGTTACTTTGATGTATAAACGTGTACAATATATTTAACATAACACTAATATTTTATAACTATATTTGAATATCCAAACCAACGTCATGATATATCAAAAATTATTTTATGAATGTACAATTGGAGCATAAGAATCTTATGCAGGAATGATATATATGGTTGCAGTTAATTTTGTATAATTGTAAATTACAAAACAAAGTGTAAAATAAACGTTACATTTATTGAACTTTTGACTTGAATTATTTTGTGGTTTAGGTGGACATTTTATTTACACTACATACTTTAGTAATGACCATCTGATACAACTGACAGACAGTAACATTAATGTATTAGCTGTTCGATACTAAAATAAATTTGTTATTCAGCTGTTACTAAGCATTTATCTGTACATCATGGTAACTAGTGGAAAGTGCAAACCCTCGATTACAAACAGTATCCACTCAATCCAGAATCTCCTTGTCCTCCATGTTATTCGGCACAGAAATATTCATATGAGTAGGAGTATAGCATCTCCGCCGCGTCGACGCTGGCGTCGCGACGCCCCAACTCTATCTTAAACTGATTGCAGTTAGGCCATCTGGACCATCATGGCTATCATATGACACCAACCCCATCCCTCTATCATCCCCCTAAACAAAGTTATAGCAAATATAAGATTTGGCCGGTAAAGCAGAGACCTGCAATACCAACCTTGAAACAATCAAACTAAAAACAATAAATAAAATTATCAAAAATAAATAAATGTTATACAAATGAGTTAGGCCCTTATGAATTAATTTTCAACCCCCTAGAGGGGTATTTTAAGAAATAAAAAATAAAAATAATAATTTTAGAATATATTATTAATTTGTATATCTGACAGAGTAGTAACAAAATTAGATAAATAAATGTTATACAAAAAAAGAGTTAGGCCCTTATGAATTAATTTTCAACCCCACTAGAGGGGTAGTTCTAAGAAATAAAAATAAATATAACTTTTAAAATCCAGTAGTATAATGTTTAGGTGATAGAATTAAGACCATATGATCACCCGTAACAAGAGGGTGGTTTTCACCCCAACTTCCAATCTAACCCATTTAAAATTGTTTATTCGACATATAAACATCTTACAGATTGATAAGAACTATCTGACATGATTTACACCCCCAAATTATTTAATTTTATGAGGGGGTGGTTTTTTCAAGGTCATCCAAGTTTTTGCAGATATGGACAACTTGAGCCACTGTAAATCGTCTAGAGGGTAGTTCTCACCCCCACAACCAATCTAAGCCTTTAAAAATTCTTTTTTCGGCAAATAAACATCTTACAGAACAATATTAACTATCTGACATGATTTCCACCCCACAATGATTTAATATTATGAAGGGGTGGTTTTTCAAGGTCACCCATGTTTTTGCAGATATGAATAACTTGAGCCACTGTAATTCGTCTAGAGGGTAGTTTGCACCCCCACGACCAATCCAAGCCATTAAAAATTCATTTTTCGACATATAAACGTCTTACAGAGTAATATTAACTATCTGAAATTATTTACATCCCCAAAGGGGTTAATTTTATGAAGAGGTGTTTTTTCAAGGTCAACCAAGTTTTTCAACTACTGGACAAATTAAGCCATTATAAATCGTGTAGAGGGTAGTTTTCACCCCTACTCCCAATCTAACCCATTAAAAAATTTATTATTCATCAATAAAAAATCATACTGAGTGATATCAACCATCTGACATGATTTAAACTCCCAAAAAGGATTGATTTTATGTAAGGGGTCAAACAACTTTTTACACAAATGGACAAATTCAGCCATTATAAATCGTCTAGTGGGTGTTTCTTCATCCCCACAACCAATCTAACCTACAAAAAAAATTATTTTTTATATTAAAAAATCGTAGTATGCTATATCAATTGTCTAAGAACAGGGTCACAAACGTTTTTGCAAAAAATGGACAGTTTAAGTCATTATAAATGTTTTTCACCCCTAACGAACTCGCTTTTCTTACATGAAATGTATGACGTGATTGAATAGTACCACTGTAGTCAAAGTGAAACCCGAGAAAATCCTAAAATAAATTAATTTATGACAACGAAGTACTAGTCACAGCCTCAAAAATGAACTCTGATTGGTTGAACTTTTCGTAGTACCCCATACCATTGGAGAGTTATATTTTATTTTTGAATATCTATTCCCTCATTATAGGATAGGATGAGAGGACACAAAATGTCTGCAAACAGAAAAAAACCATCTGTAAGAAAGAGTATGTTGGAACCATTAGGACAAACACAACTCTAAAACCCTTATCAATACAAAGAAACTGCTAGTAAAATAACAAAGATGCGGGAAATCAGAACTGAAAACAAAGCCGAAGATGAAAATATTGTCAACTGTGTATTAAAATAAAATAAAAATAATAAATACATAAATTATGATTGAACATGTACACCGACAGAGGATATTAAGCCATTTATACGATAAAATTACGAAACGAACACGTATCCTAATCAATATGACAAAGGCAATTACAAAATCCTTATCAATTCAAACAAACTGCTTTCAACTATCAAAGAAACAGGAGAAACCGTCTACAAAGAAAGGGTATGTTAGAACATCAGAGCCTCATAATAGGTTTTATCAATAAATCATAATTGAACATATTATGTAAATAGGGGAAAATAAATAATTTAAAAATAAAAAACATGAAACACTTCAAACAAACTGATTACAAAAAACAAATAAATGTCAAAACTTATGATTGAACATATCCAGTAGCCAGAGGAAATTAAATAATTATTTAATTAAAAATCTGAAATGTATACTTTCAATATGATACTGACAACTCTAGAAACTTTAAAAATTCAAACAAACTGTTTATCAACTATCAAATAAATAGGAGAAAAGTCTACAAAAATGTACAAACAAATGACAAGTACATCTTAACAAGACATACAAAATGTACAAATTGATAGAATATTTGATTTAATACAAGTATTGTGGAATGTGAGAGCCTCAGAATAGCTTTTATCATTTATACATTAAAATATGAAACACTATATCTATTGCTAAACTCTATTTCAAAGGCAACCTAAACATATACAGTACAGAGAGGAAATTAAGTAATTAATTAATCTGAAAATCTGAAAAGTAGCTATAAGATGGATAGGTAGATGATGAAAAGGGATATAAATTTGAGCTATTAGGATGACAAGGGTTCGTCTTTTAAGCCTTGTAGATACGTATCACCCACAAAATATGATTCAACACGAACATTCATGTGACAAGTACACCTTAACAAGAAACACAAATTGCCAAAATTGGTAAAAAACGACGATTTAATTAAGTATTGTGGAACTTGAGAGCCTCAGAATAAGTTATATCAATAAATCATTATTGAACATAGCCTATTAACATAGGAAAATTTCATTTATACATTAAAATGTGAAACATTATATCTATTGCTAAACAATATTAGAAAGGCACCCTAAACATTTTAAAAAAATTGATTATAAATAGTCAAAGAAATTGCAAAAATTATGAATGAACATATCCAGTCGCGAGAGGAAATGAAATCATTATTAAACTCATTTAAATTCTGAAATGTATACCTTTCAGAAAACTTAAAAAATTCAAACAAAATGACTGCAAACTATCAAAGAAACAGAAAAAAATCTCTAACATAGGTAAATATTAGGACAAACGCAACTCTAAAAGATTTGCCAGTTTCAGCAATATTGCTGTAGGCTAACAAAGAAATAAGAAAACGCAACTCAATACAAAGGAAATATATAGAACATGTCTAGCAGGAGATGAAAATATTGGCAATTGTGCATTAAAATTAAAAAAAAAATTACACGATAAATCCACAAATCTTGATTGTACACGCACATAGACAGAGGAAATGAAGGCCTTTATGCATTAAAATTTCGAAAAGAACACCTATCACTAAACAAAATGACAAATAAATTCCAAAAGCTTTATCAATACAAAAAAAAAAACTGGATGTCAAATATCGAAGAAAATAGGAACAAACATCTGTAAACAAAGGGCATGTTGGAAAGCGAGAGACTCAGGATAGGTGATGTTAGCAAACTCATGATTCAACAAGTATAGCCGACAGAGGAAACGTGATCGTTTATGCATTTAAAAAGTACACCTATATGATAATGACACTCTTAACAGTACATACAAACTGGTTGTAAGCTATCAAAATTGGCAAAATTGGTATAATAAGTTCAAACGTTGGAACGTGAGAACTTCAGAATAGGTAACGTGAACAAAACACGATTCATAAAGTACAGACGACAGAGGAAGGTAAATCGTTTATGGGCTAAAATACAAAACAATATGACAATGCCCACCTCAAACAGAGATACAAGTTGATTGTAAAAATCAAACAGCCAGATAAAAAATGGTAATGTATATTTATCCCTTCAGTGACACATGCATAATTTGCTATATTAGGTTTTTGATATAAACTGGAATATGATTAGTTGATTGCCTAAGATGGTGTAAGGTTACAAGATTGTAAGCGTAAACATAAACACGAATATGAACGTAAACGTGAATGTGAACGTAAACGTAAACGTGATCGTCAACGTCAACGTCAACGTAAACGTGATCGTAAACGTAGAAGTGATCGTAATCGTAAACGTGAATGTGAACGTAAATGCAAACGTGAACGTGAACGGATACACTTAATTTGTGAAATTGTTACCTATTAATAAACAGTACGAAGGAGGCAACTCTAATAGTCTTAACAATTCATACAATGTGGATGTAAATTAACAAAGACACAGGAAAAAAAATGATATGTAAACAAAGGGAATATATAGAATGTTTAAGTGGAGAGGAAAATAATGTCAGTTGTGCATAAAAAATTTAAATTACGTAAAAAAATCCACAAATCATGACGGAACATGACCAATTGACAGACGAAATGAAGTTATTTATACAAAAAGGACACCTATCACTAATCATTATGACAAAAGCAATTCCAAAAAACTTGTCAATTCAAACAAACTGATTGTAAAATAGGAGAAAACATCTGTAAACAAAGATTATGTTGGAACGAGAAAGCCTCAGGATAGGTGACGTCAACAAAAACTACAACCAACAGAGGAAATGAAGTCATTAAAGCGTAAAAATGTACCCCCATATGTAAAGGACACCTTAATAAGAAATACAAACTGTCAAAAATTGGTAAAAAGAAGGCATAAAAAATTAAAATCATGTAAAAAAAATACACAAATTATGATTAAAATGTCTAATTGAACACGATAGGTGATAGGTTGCTCCTCGCTCTCCAACAATTGCCAACGTTCCATCGTAGCTGATCGTTGTCCAAAAGCAACAAGCCTTTTTTATGTATAAGTATTTAAGAATTTTCAGTCTTATACCCTCAAGGCAAGGGGAAAAGAAACCTTCACGACCTTGTTACAAGAATAAAACTACGCCACAAAACCTTTATGCACAGTCATGGCCATCTTCCTCATGACGTATGATCATTATCATACTCGTTCAAGGCTAGTTATACTTTAGTGCATTAAAGCCTTAACTTCATTGACTAGAATCCGAATAAAATGTCTGTCATTTCACCAAACTGACAGATAACTTTTGTCTTGCTTTAACATTTCCCTCAGGTTCACCAACAGTATTATAAAATAATATGAGAAAGACTGTAAATTATCAAATTTTGGTATGTATTAATCATATCTTACATGTCATACTTGTTGAGTCACGAATATGTGTCATTGGTACAAGATAAAATGGTGACGTCAGCAAGACATGTTTGAACAGGCCTCACTGAGAAAAAATTGCAACACAAGTTGAAATATTTAGAATACAGTTTTATTTAACTTTTCTTTCAAAAATGTACAAAATTGTGAGAAACGTTCGTGGTCCCTCCGAGGATCATCTCCCTCATTCCATTGTCCAAGTTCAACCTTGCAAAAAGCACAACGAACAATATCATCGTATCCCGTGTAATAAAATCCCTCGGAGGCCAAAAGCGTTGGATTCATGAAAGACACAGTCCATCTTCCATATGTTTTCAAACGATCACTTTCATTTTTCATATCGAGAGCACGCCACTTTGTACGAGGACAAGCGTTCGAAGACATGATGACGTTTCTTCTTCACCTTCTGATCTTCAACTCTTCCAAGATGACTACGTATAGGCGATGAAAAGGAATATAAATTTGAACAAAAACAGAGAATTGGGTTGAAAAGGGTTGTCTAATACTTCTTGTAGAGCTAGTAATCTAATATAAACATGTTGATACATGAGAAGCTCAGGATAGATTACTACAAAACAAGTATGATTATGTCCGGTCGACAGTGGATATGAAGTGTTTTATACATTAAATTGTGCACAAAAATTACGTAACAATATGACAAAAGCAGCTCTTCAATACTGAGTAGAGAGGCTCAGGACAGGTATCACCCGCAAAACATGATTCATCGTGAACAGCAGACAGAGGAATCGAAACCATTTATACATTTAAAATGGGGAAAAAATAAAGTCAATTGTGCTAAAATGATGAAAAACTACTAAATTAATCCACAAATCATGCTTCAACATGTCCATCGACACAGGAAATGAAGTTATTTCTACATTTAAAATTACGAAAGTCCTCTGGTTGGGTGACGGTAGGAATGAAAGAGAGACTGATTGAACTTCAACGCCTGCCAGGAAATAAAGAATTTGATACATTTAATTTGTGAAATTTTTACTTATTACTAAACAATACAACAGGGGCGACTATAATAGTCTGAACAATTCAAACAATGTGGATATAAATTAGCAAAGAAATAGGGAAAATCATCTGTAAACAAAGGAAGTATATAGAATAAGTTTAGTCAGAGAGGAAAATAATGTCAGTTGTGCATAAAAAATGATAATCACGTAAAAAATGCACAAATCATGACTGAACACGTCCAATTGACAGAGGAAATGATGTAATTTATACAATTAAAATGTGAAATGTTTGCGTATTACTAAACAATAGGACACACGCAACTCTAGAAGCCTTAAAAATTCAAACAGTCAGGCTGCAAACAAAGGGATTATATAGAACGTGTCTAGCAGGAGATGAAAATATTAACAGTTGAGCTAAAAAAATGTAGAAAAATTACTAAATTAATCCACAAATCATGATTGAATATGTCCTTCGGCAGAGGAAATGAGGTGATTTATACATTTAAAATTACAAATAGTACACCTCTCACTAAAACAAAATGATATAGGCCATTACAAAAGCCTTATCAATGCCAACAATCTTGTCAACTGTCAAAATAAGATTTAGATAGGTAAAACAGAGACCTGCATTAACATGAATTGAAATAAATAAACGGAATATTTATAACAAAGATCTCTCCATTAATCCTCATCCTCAAAAGGTTTTCCATAGTTCATTGCTAGTGTGTAGCGCTATATTTTAGGAGAGAGAGAGAAGGTGGTAATGTCATATGCATACTGTGCCTGGAGCCATGACTCTCCCATTTTTGTCAGTGTTTTCATTAGATGGAGACTCGTGAAAAGTTTACTAAGTAGTTTTGTGGAGTTTGTAGTATGGATACAAATGAAGCACAGAGTGCAACCAACTAACATCATCTGAATCCTTACATTTTTCCTCATCAACAGATATCTTACAACAGTTCCAGTTTTGAGAACAACACAAGCTCACTCTTTGAATCCCAGCCTCAAAGGATTTCTTTGAATAAATTGCTTGAAATAACCATGTCCATAGTGTAGGGCCATTTGCTCGTCGTTGCTCAGGCTCTCCAAATTTTGTTACCTTCTTTCTTATCAGACCTTAAACAACTGCTGAAGTTTCTCTAAGTGTTCCTGGTTAAAATGTAGCTCGAAATTATGTGTACCTCATGGATAAGTATATAATCCAAAACAGTTTCGTCTATACACTAGCAGACTGATTACTCGTGACAAAAATTTGAGGACAATGTTGATGTTTTCATGTTCTCATCTTCATTATCAGAAGCAAAAAAATTGGGATCATTTATCAGCTGCTCAATTTTCCACTCACTAAGTGCTTTGTTGAGATACATGTGGGAACTGCCTAAATAAAAGAAAGAAACTTCTTTCTAGATGGCATCGATGTTCAATCAGCCCTAACAGAAAAAGCAGCACATGGAGAGAAACAAAAACCTTTCTATACAATCTAAATTAATTAAGAAACAATACCCTAGTATGGAATTGAAGGTTCTATTCCAAATAATATGTTTTACCGTGTATAAACTATAATAATGTGATGAAACACACAAAATCTTGTATTTTCTGCATAAATGACTCACTATGATGGATTTGCACCACACAGATCAACAATGATTATGTGCAAATGCTTGAACAAGGTCTACTCAACACTGTAAAGAAGGGAGCAATGCTACCAACATCAAGATGGCTTAAAATTTTAGGCTCAAATAGAAATCCCCAAATGGGGATCATGACAGTCTGTTAATGGGTTAAAATTGTTTCAGTAATCTAAAACTCAGACGATAAAAACTTTACTTACAGTGGATAAAATTAAATCATCTAAAACAACGTTTCAGCCACTCCGTCTGGCCTTCCTCAGGTTACTACCTCAGCCTGAACTGCCAAGGGGGGACGAGACTGTAGAAAACCCATGCTGCCCTCTGGCTGCGTCATCACAAAACAAGGTACTCCTCCCATGTTCTCGAATCCATTCCTCAGGAATGCTGTAGTCGACCTCTTCTTTGTCATCTGTCGGTGGCACGGGAAATTTTAACTCACAATTTTTACTTTTCTTTTTCTTTAGCCTTCTTAATAAATCCATCCACTCATCACCTAGGTCTCCTCCATATCTATTTAGACTAGGCCCTTGGTTATTGATAATATTCCACGCCTCACATATCTTTCTCTTCTCCAAACCATATTCCACCCTCACAATCTCCAAATCACCAATACCATGCTTTTCACCAGCCATATGTTGACTAAGTCCCGTATTTGTCCTCCCATAACTAACATCTCTTCTAAGCTCCTTAAGTCTTGTATGAAATGTCCTTCCCGTCTCCCCGATGTATACCCCTTCACAATCCTTACAAGAGATTGAGTACACCCCCGCACACTCCATTTTTTCTTTCTTATGAACTTATTAAAATTGTTTCAATATATATATATATATATAGGCTATATGTATATATATATATATGCAAAAATCCTAACCACTAATACTTTCTTGACATAGTACCCATTATTGAAGTGGGGACCCAGCACATGCATAGAAATATTAGGCCTACTCATTGCTGTCAGGTGATTTACATAAGTTAGCAATGTGTCATCTTTGACTGTCTGAAGTCAGGAGGAGCAAGAAGTTGGTGTATAGGCCTACAATGAATTCTTTCGATGGTTAATTGTGATAACCTGTATGGATTCATTAACATTAAGGTGTATAGAAAAGATGTTGAACTTTAAGTGGTTATTTGTATGTCATGAGGATGGAGAAGGTCAACAAGATTGCTTATTATTGTAAGAACTTTTCCAATGTTAGCATGGATTCAATGACTTTAACTCATCCACTTATGAATTATACCTCCTCAGTGGAAATGGCTCAGTACTAATTTTACTTGGCGTTCACAACCTTCTATTTACCATTTATTTCAAGGACTAAAGAAAACTTTCCTGGAAGAAAATAGTATTACTATATGGTTAGCCTATAATAATTATTTTGCCAGTAAATTCTTGCACTCTCTTAATAGGGGAAAAGTTTTCTTTCCATTTAAATGTTAAGAGGTACACATTATAAAATATACACAGAAAATAAATTTTGTGAGAATTCTTGGTCTATAAGTATCACATAATCTCGCATTATTTTTCAAGAAATATTAAAGAGTTAAGTTTTCTCTGTAAGGAAATATTTCGACACCATACGCTTATACCTGGTACTCAACTGTTGGTGACGTCAGTGAAAGTTCGGTAGTGCTGCGGTTGACCATTGTGTTTCAGGAACAATAGATAATTAAATGAAAGAACCCTGGCTAAGGGCGCTAAAAGGTGCTCAACGGCGCATGTCCGAGAGAGGGATCTCGGGCTGAGGGAGAAGTCGAGAGGGCAAGCATGGAGACCGTCGGATGGTTGGTTGTTGGAAGAAGAACGTCTTGAGCAAGGGGGCTTGAGGGAAAGCTACGTGGTACGGCTATAGAAACGTCTTGAGCAGGGTGGCTCGAGAAACGCTACGTGGGATTTCGTGGTACACTTATTGGAAGGTCTTCAGCAGGGTGGCTCGAGAAAAACTACGTGGGATTACGTGGTACAGCTATTGGAAGGTCTTGAGCAAGGTGGCTCGAGAAAAACTATGAGGGATTACGTGGTATAAACCTGAAGTCATCGCGTGTGAAGTGATTGTCATAAGTTGAGTATTCGACGAGAGTATTTTCTTTTAACTTAAACTGTTAGAGACAAAGAAAAAAAGTTAATGAGACTTGATTTTATGTTAGTTTTGATAAACTATATTCAAATAGAAAAGTTGTTTTTGTTGTTTTTTATATAATAATCTACAAGACAATCAGTAAATGACCAAAATTCTGGAGAAACATCTATTTTGTTCGAACACGCATTTTTTTCCTGTGGTCTGGAACTAAGCTTAGAAGGCTAAACGGACATTATTTTTAAAGTTTAAAAATAGTGAGCTTTATAAATGAACTTCGCAAGGACATTTAATATACTTACCTAGTTTGTCGACTCCAACACAGAGTAGAACCCCCCCTCTATCCAGTTGAAGAGCCGGTACGGGCTTAGGCAATGACATAGTCATAGTCATATTCATATAGGTTTTTTATGTGGTCAACGAAGAATATTAGACAATAATAGGTCAAGTTATGGTTATGAATGAGATTGACTTATACACGTACTTATGGAAAGTTGTATTCAGATAATCTAGCTGGCGCCTAAGAATGATACTATTTTTGTGTGGAACTTAGTAAGTCTTCTTTTTCATTAATTTCAAGCGGTTGGAAGTTGTCTATTGTTCTCGACAAGTAGGTTGTTGGTTCATCCCTTACAAACTAATGGCGCCCATAGCGTAGGGCTTGTGTTACATATTTTCTTAATAGCTTAATAGCTTAATTTCGTAAGTAATATTAGGCCTACTATTTTCGTGACAGTGGTTAGTGAGTAGGATATTAGTGGACCATACTGAAGTTCATAAAACAGTTGTAAAATCATTACATTTTTTCTTAACTAGGACATGAATACAGTATATTTTTCTAGAATAAGAGAAGCAATGATTTTGTGACTAATATACATATTCTTTTCCAGGAGGGTACATAAATGTTTAATGTGTATGGAACAGTGGAAGTATCAGGTACAAGACAGGTGTCGAAGGGTTAGACATTACGATAGTGGTAAAGGACAAGATCAATGTCATTTCATAGCTTACGTCTGTATAGATCTAAGTTAGGATAGGTTTTTATAGGACTAGATGTAAAAATGTTTCAAACTCATTAGATCTCATCTGGATTTATATAACTGAGGAGTAGGACTATATAAATTTTTTTGTAATTATGCTAGGAGAAGTTGTGATGTTAGCAATTACAAAAAGCCACTGAATCCTTTTCAGGCAAGGGCCTCCTACTATCGGTAGGGTTAGCTCAGTTTGTACACACGGGGTGAGCTATTTCCTTTGTGCATGCTCGGATTTTGAGCTTTTACTTTAACTGTTAGTTACTGTGTGTAGCTTGTGTTCCTTTTTGAATCTAGAATGAGTGTCCTGTACTTTTACCCTAATTCATTTCACTTTACTTTCAATTTCTAAATTATGTTAACCTTTTATTCTAAATCTAAAATTGTGATTTTCCACTTCCTCCTATCCCTTGCTACTCGTGACCATTGCGGTCCTATAACTTTTATGAAGCCCTGAGCCCATCTCCTTCTCGGTCTCCCTCTTCTTCTTTTCCCTCTTCTTGGGTCCCAGATTGTGGTGGCATAGGCCCATCTGTCTGCAGGTAGTCTGGCCACATGTCCTCCCCACCTCCATTTGAACTCTCTTGCCTGTTTATGTGCCTCTTCGATACCACTTCTTAGCCTCAGTTCTTCGTTTCTTACTTTGTCTACTAGTTTAATGTCCAATATTTTTCTCTCCATTATGCGCTGGCATCTTTGTATCTTCAGTTCTTGTTGTTTAGTCAGCGTCCAGGTTTGACTTGCATATGTTAGTGTCGGTATTAGTGTCCTCGGGGTAGGCAGGGTAGGCAGAGCCTACCCTCATACATTAAAACTTCACATACGTCTTTTTTTCTTCTTCTTCAAAAAGTTTTCCACCTGGCATTTTGATATACCATATAGCATTTAATATTTTATTTCGTAATATGGTGAACAGCTGCCTTTATGTTACGTGTGAAATAATTCAATTCGCTAGCCCACAGTAATTTGAAAGGCCCGCCCAGGCAGTGCTCCCTGCATCACTTCGTTTGAATGACGTCATGAGGTAGGCAGATTTAGAAAGTGCCTGTCTTCCTGAGTTCTGATATGGGCTCCGTAGCAAGCCATCTGTGTAAAATGTCCATGCCCAGCGCATGCGTAAACTGCCCTGGCCAGCTAATACAAATTCTGCCTTCCCCATCACGGAATTGTTCCGAACCTAGCCAATACTTTTACGAAGACTAAACAGTGCGTTTTTTAAAGGAACGTAACACTGCTGCGGGATTGCTGCAGCGAGGTTGAAGCGCTTATATAGTCCTTTTAAGGGTATATGTACGTGAACTACCAAAAAAATATAAAAAAATGCAGGTTCTAAAATATTAAAATTTTACAAGAAAATGAACTCAAAAGTGGACTAAAATTACAGGATCCTATAAGAAGGCTTACTAGAACATAACTAGCTGACAAAGTATAAAAAATTGACCAAGTTATTTTTAAATTACATGTTTTATAGGAGCATGAAAAAAATTAATTCAGATGCACTTATCACTTCCTGTAGAGATAGCATTTTTCTGGTTTCTCTGACACCTTTTATTTTTTTAATGCATATAATGAACATATTTTTCTACAAAGTAGACTACTTTTATACAGCTAAAGTTAGTATTTTTAATGCAATTAATTTTTATATATCGCATATAAAATATATTGAAATTTGATCAATATTTCATGACACATTTTCTTTAATTTTATACCTATGGGCATCATTGTAGTCTACTTTATGCATATATGCATGTAAAAACAGTGTAAAAAATTTCAGCCTTCTATCTCTAATGGTTGTGGAGCTATCTAACAATGTGTGTGAAAAATAAGAGTTACCGGGAAATTCAATTTTAAGTTCATAGTGAATAGTAGCTCAGAGCACGTAAACATATTTAAATGTCCATTTAAATGGCACCAATAATTTCTAAACCTATATAAACTATATACCAATGGATGCAGAAAATTCAGCTCAATTTTTTAGTTCTATAAACAAAAAAACAAATTTCAAAATAAATTACGTACATATACCCTTAAGAAAGAACGCGTGGAAAGCCTGTCATGGTATTGTTAGGTAAGCAGGAACTACCCGTTCCGTTCTGAGTCGCTACTAGATAGCGGGAATTTCAAAGAGTTCACAATTTGCATCTTTAGTCAGGATGATGATCTGCTTCATCACTGTGAGAAGTTAGAGAAAACTTTCACATACAAAATTAAGCACTGAAATGCATAAATGAAGAACTAGCAACAATACCAGCAACAAGCTGCGGTGTGAAAGGATCTCTTCTTGCTACAAAACGGTGAAATCATATTTACAAATCACCTTGATTTACAGCATTAACCACAACGTTTATTGAACGTAACCTCCTAAATCAACTGGTATAACAGGAATTCTGGTATGATGCAATTAGATGTTATGCTGGCATGTGAGATCGGCGCAGCTATTTAATTTTGATGTGAATTAAGCTAAACTGAACGTGCCACACTTTCAGGTTAATTTATTCTGCAATCTCTAGTTTGCCTACCCTGGATATTTGGTCACGAGCCGCCACAGGTGTCGGTATGATGCAGGTCTGTAGTGCTTCCAATCTTAGTTCTCTGTTAATGTCTTTGTCTAGGGGTAAGAATTTGAGTCCCCAGAATTTCCCCCATGCTTGCCTTATTCTTCTTTGGATCTCATTGTCCCAATTTTCTGTCAGACTGATTGCTTGGCCTAGATATATGTATTCGCTACAGTAATGGATTGGTGTGCCATCAATTATTATTGGTGTCTCTATGCGATTTGTCATTGCTTTGGTCTTTGTAGGGTTCATTTGTAGTCACGCTACTGCGCGTTGTGATATATAAATATATATATATTGCTTTTGCTCAAAATTTGTTGAATAGATTTTTGGGATCGTTTATTACCAAAATGGCGACGATAACAAATACTATAGAAGCATATCAAAACCCGGAACTAACGACGGCCATTCGTAAACTACGAAAGAAGGTTTTAGTTACGACTGGGAACAGAGACGAATTGAGACAGAGAGTGTTACATTTTGCGAGACAAAATCCAAACTTATTTGAGTTCGTGATTTTAACATTTCAACTTAGTGAAGAAGTCTTGAAAGAAGAACTTACGGAAAATTACATTCCCATCCCAGGATCGTATGGCGATTATGTTAATGCGAGAAAAAGGAGAGTCTCAAGATCCGACTTTAGCACCACAACCCCCAATCTTTACTATTCAGGTAGTACAGCCTAAATTAAGTTCCTAGGAAATAGCTCGTAGAGGAAATTAAAAATTTAAGCCAGGAGACAGTAGGGCCTATTTACTTTTTCTTAGAGCGGTTAGATGACCTGAAAAGGGGAGCTAGATTGTCTGATGCAGATTTATTTCTCGCTATTCCCGAAATGCTTCAAGATTCTGCGTTGCTATGGTACCGAAACAGGGTAAGCAATTAGTATTCTTGGGAAGATTTCGTGAGAGAATTTAAAACTTACTATTTGCCGATAGATGCGGAAGAGTCTTTGTTGGAGGAAATTAAAAATAGGACTCAAGGAAAACATGAAACAGTGGCGGATTACGCTAATGCAGTACAAACTTTAACACGTCGGTTAACTACGCCTATGGATCCCGTACAAATGATTAAACTGTTAATGAAAAATCTCAGGCCCAGTGTAAGATTTTACCTTCGTCCTCAAGAAGTGGAGTCGGTGGCGGATTTAGTCAGGATAGGAAGACATTATGAACAGATTTTGATTGAATCTGAAAAGTTGTTCCACCTCCAGAAATATCGAAGGCTGGTGTTAGAGAAACCGCCTACAACCCCAAAGTTCAAAAGATTGTACCAGGTTTAAATACAGTAATGGGAATAGAACAAACTTCGGGTCGGAAAAGAGGTGAAGCCGAAGGGAAGTTAGGAGTTAAACAAATGAGATGTTGGGATAAAACTATTAAACAAGATGGAGGACAAATTCATAGATTGAATTCATCGGAGGATACTAATTTAGGCTTATCTAATGTTAACGCAGTTAGAGAGATACGAGATGTAAATAGAGGAAACGTTGTAGAAGTTTCGAATGACGCAGAAAATTCTAAGCGGATTTCTTACAGTGCAAGGAGGAAATTAAATTGTTGGAACTGCGGAGAAATAGGACATAGACATTTTGAATGTAAATTAGAGAAAAAAAATATTTTGTTTTAGATGTGGTAGACGGGATAAAAGAAGTAATGACTGTATATGCGGGGGAGCTAGGAGAAACAGGCAATTATGACAATTACCAAATCAGGAAACTTTTTTTCGGCATTGACTATAGATTCTTTTGGGGGTTCCACTCGGGTTCAGTCCACCATAAATAGAGGTGTAGTGGAAATTGAATTAGGGGGAACGATAATGTATGCTTTGATTGACTCTAGATCGGACAGATCGTACATTGGTAGGAAAGGAAGAGAATTGTGTGAGACTATGGGAATTAACATACAACCTTTAACGGATCAAGTAGTTAGGTTAGCGGATAAGTCATTCAGTAGATTGTCAGGTGAAGTGATACTTCATACGAAATTACGGAACAAGGAAATGGAATTAAGTTATAGAATAATGCCAAATTTAGCCATGGATGTGATATTAGGCTTGGATGCACTCGCGAAGCTGGGCATAATAATAGAGGTGACAGATAATAGTTGGTATTTTAAAGAAAATCCCCAATCGCGATTTAAGTTCATACAGGTAGACAGATCGGGTTTAGGCCATGAATTAGATGCTTTATTGAACATTCCTACTGAAAGGGAACAGGAATTACTTCAAGAATTTCTAGCAGGACAGCTACCATTATTTGAAAATTGTACAGGGTGTACGAAAGAAATAACTCATGAGATTGATACAGGGTCAGCGGAACCCATTAAGCAAAGGTACTATCCGGTTTCGTCAATTTTAGAAAACGCTATCCATTTGGAAATAATCCAGATGTTAGAGCAAGGTATAATAGAACCGTCTAGTTCACCTTGGAGTTCACCCGTGATGATGGCAAAGAAACCAACGGTTCTTGACGTTTTTGCGTGGACTTTCGGAAAATTAACCTAGTCACAAAGAGGGATAGTTATCCACTTCCTTATATTGAACAGATATTAAGTACATTGAGAAGGGCAAAGGATATTAGTACCGTTGATATGAAGAATGGATACTGGCAGGTCCCCTTAACTGAAAGCAGTAAGGAAAAGACATCGTTTACTGTGCCTGGAAGAGGCCTATATCATTTTAAAGTCATGCCTTTTGGAATACATAATGCTGCAGCCACGTTCCAGAGACTTGTTGACACTATTCTACGAACAGAGATAGGAGAAAAGTGCTTGTCTATTTAGATGATATAGTCTTAATAAGCGAATCATTTGAGGAGCATTTGGAGTTACTGGAGAAAATCTTTTGTAAGCTGAGGGCAGCGAACTTTAAGATTAACGTTGGAAAAATCGAAATTTGTTAGGACATAGTTAAAATATCTGGGAATATTAGGAATAGCAGTGGATCCTGATAAGGTTAACTGTATTCTAGATTACCCTGTACCGACTAAGATAAAAGAAGTCAGATCCTTCTTAGGTTTAGCTTCGTGGTACAGAAGATTTATTCCTTGCTTTGCTGAATTAGTGGCACCTTTGACTAATCTGTTACGCAAAAATCAGGAATTGAATTGGACTAGTAATTATCAAAAGGCATTTGAAAAATAGACTAGTAAGTAGTCCGATCTTAACATGTCCCGACTTTAGCAAACCTCTAGTGGTACAGACTGACTCGTTTCTCCGGTCTAGGAGCTGTCCTCATGCAACCGGGTGAAGCGGGCGAGGAAAATGCCATAGCCTATGCAAGTCGTTCTCTCACTCCGGCGGAAAGGAAATGGTCGGTGGTAGAGAAAGGATTGCTAGCCATACTATGGGCCATCCAAAAATTTAGGGCTTATATAGAAGGATATTATTTTGTAGTCCATACAGATCATTTTGCTCTTAAATGGCTTCATAAGCTAAAGAATCCTTCTGGACGTTTGGCTAGGTGGAGCTTGCTCCTACAAGAATATGATTTTACGGTGGTACATCGAGCAGGCCGCTTACAAAAAGTGTCCGATGCTTTATCAAGGATACCCGGTAGAGACGATTAGAATTTGCCAGATAAAGAAATGTGTTTAGCCCTAAGCCAATGTAGTGAAGGGGAATGGGAAAATATTCAAGATGTTTGGTATAAGAGACGGTTAAACCAAGTCAGTCAGAATCCTCAGTATTGGCCTGATTAGAGGGTCGAAGGGGGTAAATTGTTTCATTTAAGATTAGATCAATTAGGTCAGGTGTTAGAAGAAGATACAGATAAATGGAAATTAGTGGTTCCGTGGGAATTTAGGAGACGGTTATTACAGGAATATCATGACGAACCGACCGCTGGACATTTTGGAATTACCAAAAAATTCTTAAAACTGTCCAGGAAGTATTTTTGGCCTAACATGTTTAAAGATGTTGCTAAATACATTAAGGAATGCCTAGTATGTCAGAAATATAAAGTAGTATAAACCAGACCAGCTGGACAAATGCATTTTCGAAGAAAAAATCGCCCTTGGGTCACGATTTCGACGGATATATTAGGGCCTTATCCTCGCTCGAAAATGGGAAATCGATATATTGTCGTATTTCATGACTGTTTTTCAAAATGGGTGGAGTGCAAAGCATTAAAGACAGCTACCACTAAAACAGTTCTGGAAGCGTTTTATGAACTTGTAATTTTGAAGTGGGGGTCCCCGAATATTTAATCATGGACAATGGACCACAGTACATCAGTAAAATTTTCCAGACAGTGGCTAAAAATTTTGGAATTCTAGCATGTTTTGATCCAAATTACTCTACCCAAGTAAATCCAAGTGAGAGAGTAAACCGAGTGTTGAAAACCATGATCTCAATGTACATTAACACGGACAATACTCAGTGGGATAGACATTTGAAATAGTTTGTTCATGCCATTAACTCGTCAGTACACAAGTCGACAGGTTATTCACCCTCACTTTTGAACTTCGTTCGAGAAATTGAAGTCAGTAAATCTCTAGCCGAAACTCAGGATACAGGCCTACTGACACAACAACCGAAGGAGTGGATAGATAGGATGAATAAACTTTAAGACTTATATTTAATAGTGAGACTTATTCTGGAGAATGCATTTAAGGAAATGAGCCATTACTATAACCTTAGAAAGAGAGTGGTAAATTTTCGAGAAGGGGAAGCAGTGCTCAGACGGAATTTTGTGTTAAGTTCGGCTGGACAGAACTTTACGAAAGTTTTGCCCCAAAATATGTAGGACCATGTTTAATAAAGAAAAAGCTTGGACTAAATGCTTATGAGTTGGAAGATAGAAACCATAAATCACTAGGCAGTGGCATATCGAAGACTTAAAACCATTTTGTCCTGTAAGTGATACTTAGTGGAAAAAAAGAAAAAAATTAAGCAAGTTATTTTTTTTTTTGTTTTTGCAAGGGAGGTGTGTAAGGAAATATTTCGACACCATACACTTATACCTGGTACTCAACTGTTGGTGACGTCAGTGAAAGTTGTGTAGTGCCGCGGTTGAACATTGTGTTTCAGGAACAAAAGAGAATGACACGGAAAGAACCCTGGCTAAGGGCGCTGAAAGGTGCTCAACGGCGCATGTCCGAGAGAGGGATCTCGGGCAGAGGGAGAAGTCGAGAGGGGAAGCGTGGAGACCGTCGGATGGTTGGTTGTTGGAAGAAGAACCTCTTGAGCAAGGAAGATCGAGGGAAAGCTACGTGATACGGCTATAGAAACGTCTTGAGCATGGTGGCTCTAAAAAGGCTACGTGGGATTTCGTGGTACACTTATTGGAAGGTCTTGAGCAGGATGGCTCGAGAAAATCTACGTGGGATTACATGGTACACTTATTGGAAGGTCTTGAGCAGGGTGGCTCGAGAAAAACTACGTGGGATTACGTGGTATAGCTATTGGAAGGTCTTGAGCAGAGTGGCTCGAGAAAAACTACGTGGGATTACGTGGTACAGCTATTGTAAGGTCTTGAGCAGAGTGGCTCGAGAAAAACTACGTGGGATTACATGGTACAGCTATTGGAAGGTCTTGAGCAAGGTGACTCGAGAAAAACTACGAGGGATTACGTGGTATAAACCTGAAGTCATCGCGTGTGAAGGAATTGACATAAGTTGAGTATTCGACGAGAGTATTTTCTTTTAACTTAAACTGTTAGAGACAAAGAGGAAAAGTTAATGAGACTTGATTTTATATTCGTTTTGATCAACTATATTAAAATAGTAAAGTTGTTTTTGTTGTTTTTATATAATAATCTTCAAGACAATCAGTAAATGGCCAAAATTCTGGAGAAAGACCTATTTTGTTCGAACACGCATTTTTTTCCTGTGGCCTGGAAGTAAGCTTAGAGGGCTAAAAGGACATTTTTTTAAGTTTCAAAATAGAGAGCTTTATAAATGAACTTCGCAAGGGCATTTCACTTTTTTTTATTTTCGTATAGAGGCTTGAAGACTAATCTAATTATTGTATTTGAATTAGAAAATATTAAAGAATTATCAACCACTGTCAAATCTGTGTTTTGTTTATGTAGAGTAATATACTTACCTAGTGTGTCGACTCAACACAGAGTAGAATCCCCCTCTATCCAGTTGAAGAGCCGGTACGGGCTTAGGCAATGACATAGTCATAGTCATATTCATATAGGTTTTTTATTTAGTCGACGAAGAATAATAGACAATAATAGGTCAAGTTATGGTTATGAATGAGATTGACTTATACATGAACTTATGGAAAGTTGTATTCAGGTAATCTAGCTGTCGCCTAATAAATACCGGTACGCTAGAATGATACTATTTTTCTGTGGAACTTAGTAAATCTTTTTTTTCATTAATTTCAAGCGGTTGGAAGTTGTCTATTGTTCTCGACAAGTAGGTTGGTTCATCCCTTACAAAGTAATGGCGCCCATAGCGTAGGGCCTGTGTTACATATTTTCTTAATAGCTTAATTTCGTAAGTATTATTACTATTTTCGTGACAGTGGTTAGTGAGTAGGATATTAGTGGACCGTACTGAAGTTCATAAAGACAGTTGTAAAAGCATTACATTTTTTTTTCTTAACTAGGACATGAATACAGTATATTTTTCTAGAATAAGAGAAGCAATGATTTTGTGACTAATATACATATTCTTTTCCAAGAGGGTACATAAATGTTTAATGTGGAACAGTGGAAGTATCAGGTACAAGACAGGTGTCGAAGGGTTAGACATTACGATAGTGGTAAATGACAAGGTCAATGTCATTTCATTGCTTACGTCTGTATAGATCTAAGTTAGGATAGGTTTTTATAGGACAACACGCAAAAATGTTTCGAACTCATTAGTGGTCATCCGGATTTATATAACTGAGGAGTAGGCCTATAGAATTTTTATGTAATTATGCTAGGAGAAGTTGTGATATATAAAAATATAGGCCTATACATTGCTTTTGCTCAAAATTTTTGAATAGATTTTTGGGATCGTTTATTACCAAAATGGCAAAGATAACAAAAACTATAGAATCATATCAAAACCCGGAACTAACGGCGGCCATTCGTAATCTACGAACGAGAGATCTAGAATCAGAGTGTAAGTAATAATATAAAGAATGCTTGTTCCAAACTTTCCACTAAAACTCAATTAAAAACCTATGTAGTATATCACAACACTATTTATTTAGTGGTTAAAACATTAGTAAAAATGTTTAAAAACCTTACACTGAACGACGTTTCAGCCTGTCTCCTCCAGGCCTTTTTCAAGTAGACTGATTGCCTTGATCACAGTTCCGCTTCTAATGGGCATGTTATCCAACGTTCCCTATATCTGTTGTCCCTTTGGTGTTCCAATATCAATTCTTTAGGTATGTTGAAGTTGATTTCTCTTCCTGGGAAAATATTGGGTAGCTTAGGGATGGGTCTCTTATTTTGTAAATTCTTTGTAATGTTTAGGCCTATCCATTGTTCTCCCAAATCACTCATAATTGAGACAGGCTGAAACGTCGTACAGTGTAAGGTTTTTAACCAGTTTTATTAATGTTTTAACCACTAAATAAATAGTGTTGTGATATACATTTTACATAGATTTTTAAGAGTGTAAATATTTTCATTTAGTTACGACTGGGAGTAGATACGAATTGAGGCAGATAGTGTTACATTTTGCGAGACAAAATCCAAACTTATTTGAGTTCGTACGCTAGAATGATATTATTTTTGTGTGGAACTTAGTAAGTCTTTTTTTTTTCATTAATTTCAAGCGGTTGGAAGTTGTCTATTGTTCTTCTCGACAAGTAGGTTGTTTCATCCCTTACATAATAATATTTAATAATATTTATTCACCATTGGCTAAAGTGCCTATCAAGTGAAATCCTGAAGTGCTTATTCATGGAATTGAGCTAGACATTAATGAAGAGGACCTAATTGAATATATTACAGATCAAATTCCCCTCATGACGTATGGTACTGCCTCCAAGATTCAAGTCAACAAATGGAGGTCAGATAGCCTACATGAAAAAATCCAGAGATGATGTCACCCAATTTGCGGTGCTACGAGTAATGCAAATGATCTATCACCTCGAGGACTGTAGGCAGAACCAAGTGACATGCATTAACTGTGTTAAGTTTAATAACAGAATGGCAAGCAGAAACCACTTCTAACCATGTGACACACACCATTCACCCAATGATGTTAATTGTCCAGCATATAAGAAAATACTAGAAATCATAACTTTTAAAATAAACTATGGCTAAGCTGGCTATTTACAATCAAAATGTGCACAGATCACTACTTCCAATCCAGGAATTAATAACAATATATAACTTGCATGCATGATATAAAAATTGTGTGTATAGGAACCTAATGAAACTCAAAATGGTATGGATGAGTTTGATCATAGATATATTATATATGTTGACACTTGTGCAGGGAATGAATATAGATCTAAGGTTTTGAGACCTAGGGCAGCCATAGTTACCAAACATTCCAAAATGGTGCACCTATTACAGTGCACCAGACAGGTCAGTGGTCTGTGATCAGTGGCTTAATATGGAATTCTATATCTGTCGAATTTACTGTGTTTATATTATGATTCGACTGAGGAACTTGTTGCCTTCCAAAACATATGTGAGAACTTAAGGCAAGCCATTACTTATTACAGGAGATCTTAACTCTAAACATAGTACTAGGGGCAGCCCTATAGATGTTGTCCAATGGGAAAATGTTTATGACTCCTTCTGTTGAAATATTTATTAATTCTGAACGACGGACTACACCGATCATACAGATGCCATAATGCTGAAAGTTTCCTGGATGTCAGTGTATGTAGTTCTTCTTTATTGATGTACTTTTATTAATGGCAGGACAGTGATGAACTCACGTTTTCATATCAAGCGCTAATAACTGTTACACTAAAAAGTGTCACTGGAAATACTAACATAACAGCTGACTTAAATACAGAACACACAATATTAAGTAGACTCACTTCAATAATGCCATTAGAAGAGTACTTACAAGGTTCCAGGACATTACAGCAGTCTTTTAAAAGAACATAAAATAAAGATTAAGGAAATCAGTTCTGCACACTGGAATCTAACAGTAATCCTTGGGGATTAATATATAAACTCAACTGCAAACAACAAAATTATAATAAACTTCTTACTTCCATTAGAAGTGTAAACAGATATACAAGGACGGGGCTGGAAACTGCCACGTACTTATTGAGAACTTCTTTCCAAATGAAAAACTGGATGATGAATTTCAAAAGCAAATACAAATAGATACCATTTTCCCCCCCTATAGTGACAAGGATGTGAAGTTCTCTAAAGAAGAACTTGAAAATGCAATCACAGCACAAAAGGATATCAGAGCACTGGGAATTGATGCAATTTCGGCGAATATTGTTAAAAATGTCTATAAGTGTGCTTCCATGGAGCATTTGAATCCCACTCAGCACACATACGTAAAATATGTGTAAAATTTACGTTATCCCTAGATCTAGGTAATGTACATCACACATATTGGTTAAATAAAATCTACATATAATATACGCTCAAATGTCCCACTTTTTAATGTATTTTTTACGTCTATTCATGTCAATACAGACATTTAATATATATCAATTATACGTACAATCGCATACATACTATTGATGTACAATATCTGATACGTAAAATATATGTAAAGATGATCTATCAAACGTATATTTTACATATATAATTTATGTAGCCTAAATACACTGCATACATAAATACACTGCTTGGTTCACTTGCACTTGGTTCACTGCTTGCAAATACATTGGTTCATAAATGTACACTGCTCACATACATTTTACATATACTATCAATACATGAGATATCAATAACTAAAAATGTCATCAAGAACACTTTTTGTGCTTATTATCTTGCAGTTTTTTGGGACTTCTTGCTGAGGTATTTTGAAATTATTTATTGTAAGCAAAACACTGAGATCGCTCATAGCACACACTGAACCAAGAATTTTCGGAACATCATCATTAACATCCATTAAGCACAGCACTAGCCTTTCTACTGCCATTATGCTAATCCACTGCCCTTTAAGTCCTTCTTTTACACTTAGGAAGTACTGCATCACATCTTCCAAACAATGCAGAGCTTGTCGTTCAGCATAACTTTTAAGTTCTTTTAATCTTTCTGCAACTGCTTGGTTTAAATTTTCTTCTTCTGCATGATGGACCTGGTCTTGACAAGTACTTGGGCAGATTAGGAAATATTGATGGTACTGCACCAAGTTTCAGTTTAGGGTAAGTTCTAGGAAATGTTTTTATTTCACCGTTAACTACAAATGTCTCTGTTCTTATCACACTCTCTTCAGGAAAATGCTTCACACAAATAACAGGCTTGCTTACCCATGTAAAGTCTGTAGGAATGATTTAAGCCACTTCTTCTTAAATTCTTCGTCTTTTGGTAAAGAAAATGTACTAACACTTGACAAGTACTTGGGCAGATTAGGAAATATTGATGGTACTGCACCAAATTTCAGTTTAGGGTAAGTTCTAGGAAATGTTTTTATTTCACCGTTAACTACAAATGTCTCTGTTCTTATCACACCCTCTTCAGGAAAATGCTTCACACAAATAACAGGCTTGCTTACCCATGTAAAGTCTGTAGGAATGTTTTTAAGCCACTTCTTCTTAAATTCTTCGTCTTTTGGTAAAGAAAATGTACTAACACTTTCATGTTGTGACTTGTAGTTACTTTTACAGCCAGCAACAATACATCACCTAGGCATTGTGAATTCCTGAAACAATTAAGAAATACTTTAGCAGCGTTGTCATAAATTATTATGATCAGAACTAATTACCACAGCATCTATATTATAAATCAGTTTGCAAGTCGTTGAGGTTATGATAGGCCTATATATGTATGTGAAACAAATCTTGCATAGGGACTTACCAGTACTGTTTTCTGTGTAAATGTTTTTCTTCTGCCTCATTTATTATTCTACATGAAGGACCAGGTCACATTCAGATAGGAAATGTATTCATCATCACTGCAAGTTGCGTAATATTTCGTCAGCTTTAAATACACACACATGTACATTTATTCTTCGTTTCTATGTTATATACATAGGGAGTAGTTGCAACAGAACAGTGCAATTCTCTCCACACACAATTTCTTGTTAATAAAACACTATAAAAGAGGAACTTATACACAAGCATATGTAACCTACAGATGAAACACCGATCTTCATTGCTGACGTCACAGTCAAGATGGCCGCCAGTCCACATTCCTTCCGCGTCACCGGTGCGGTGGTGTTCTTCCGAGCACCTACGCAACCGCAAGCTTACCAAAGAAGTAAGAAAAATAGTCCTACTGAATTTCCGGATGTAATAATTTTAAACCATTTTTTAAATTTCTGATTAGCGTGAGTAAATTGTATTAAATTAACCAAATCGATTTACTAGAGTAAAACACAATAAACCGGTGTTTACAATGTCAAATTCTTGACATATAATTTACGTATAATTACGAATATTTTTTTACGTTATTTTGATATTAGCAAATGAACAGTAAATTCGATTTTGTTTTATAATTACTTATGTAACAGTACTTAATTTTGATGTATAATGAATGTAAAGCAGGATTAAACTACAATTTTTATACATGTATATATTGGATATAAAATATACGTATAATTTATGTTTTGAATTTGACCAAACCCTAAGATATATATCTAGCTCTAAAACATACGTATATTATACATATCGTGCTGCGTGGGATATGTACAATAAATGTCTGGAACTTGGTACCTTCCCTGCAGTTTGAAAGGTGGCTGTGATAAACTTATACCCAAACCAAATAGTGTGGATAAAGTGAGTGTGGAGGTATTTCGTCCTATACCCTCTTTGTTACCCATCATGGGGAAGATATTATAAAAACTTCTTAATGATAGATTAAAATTTCATCTATAAATCAATAACCTCCTTAACAGCAACCAGTTGTCCACTGAAGATGCTGTACTTATTGTTACACAATGGGCACAGGAAGTATTTAATAAAAAAGAAATTGGTATACTTATATCATTGGACATCATGGGTGCTTTTGATCATCTTGGTGACTCAGTATTCTCTACCAACTAAAAAAGATGCAGAGTCCTCGCAATCTTTATGTTTTAACACAGAGTTACTTTAGTGAACGTTAAGTTCACCTACAGGTAGACACTGAAACTGTTGTTAAAAAGAGGTGAATGTAGGTTGTCCTCAAGGATCTGCCATTGATCCACTTTCCTGGATCATTTTTATATTCTGGAACTACCACTCCCAGATGGAAGTAAAGTAATAGCCTATGCAGATGATGCATTACTGATGTGTCTCTGCCAAAACAGTACGTATTCTCAATAGTAATGCTAATTCAGTATTAGAAAAGTTATACCAGTGGGGCAGGAGAAATAAACTACAGTCCAATCCTAGCAAAAAACTGCAACGATAATTACAAGAAAAAGCAATCTCGTAGATCCAAAGATCCAAATGAACAAAGAAGATGTCAAATTAGTCAGCCACTTTTCATATTTTGGGGTCATCTTGGATACTCACATGATATTGAGACTACATTTTGATCGTATAGCTGCCAAATGCAATAAATTCCTCACTGGTTTGGCATTGGCATTGAGGCCATCTTGGGGGATGAACTCATATGCCTTACAAATTGTCTACAAAGGGGTCATGGTACCGGTAATACTGTACTGCGCCCCTTTTCTTGTTAAATGCTTTAATAAGATATCTTTTTCAAAATAACGTAACTCAAATACCAAGGCATATCGGACCATATCAATGGATGCTACACACATTATTGCGGGTATTGAACCTTTGTTCTTTACTACGATAGCCAAAGCTGAACTTACTCTAATATGGAAAGCTCATAACCAGTTGGCAATTGTTTACTAATGCAAGTGGAATAGCCTGTGTATTTCATTATGACCGTACGCCCGGCCTGTTATCAAGACTATGGGGTCAAAAATGTCTGCGTTAAAGGTCATGAAGTTGAAATTTATACAGATAGGTCAAAGATCATTAAAGAAGCTGGTGCAAATCAGTTAGGATGTGCATGTTTTTTGCAATGATACAGACATTTATAACCAGATGTTCAAACTATCTCCTGAGTGCTCTATAGTGCAGATCAAATTACTGGATCTCAAAGTAGCACTAGCATGGGTAATGGCTGATAATCTTGACATTAGCATCCACAGTAACTCTCAGACAGCCCTCAATTCTATTAATAATAAATTTAATTTGAATCCGTTAGCAGAATCAATTGAAACAAACCTGCAGACATACAAAAAACATATTTGTTTAACCTGGGTTAAAGGACATAGTGGAAAATCTGGTAACGAGAGAAGCAAGAAGTGTTTTTATTGTTTGACTAATCTTAATTTTAATGGAACATGCTCTACTGTATAAAACTCTTCACACTGATTTTTATTAGACTTAGCATAACTAATTAGCATAACTGAAAAGCTAATTATAACCACAATAGTAAAATGTTACTATTTTTGTGGACATTGTTCACAGACAGATGACTGAGATATTGCAACATACTCTTTAGGATTTCCTGCCAAACATTAACAGATCCTGCTATATTTATCATGTAAGAATGCATGTTAATTTTAATTCTTGAATTCAACTAACTTTGTAATGTAGGCCTCTTTAACATTTACATGGAAAGCCAGTTGTTCTCCCAGTAATATTGTATTTATAATCAAGATTAGGTTGAAATATAAAGTACATATTTCTGTGTTGTCCAACAAGTTATTTCTAATCCATTTTCATACAGGAATATGAATTTTGTTTGTGTGATTATATAGGCTACAAGGTTGAATATTATGATTTCTATTTCTTTTTTTACATGACATAATAGTTTGAAATAGTTTCATTTCACCTATTATTATTTATTTAGTGAATATGAATTTTTATGAACTCTATTTTACCCAAAGGTACATTAGGGTTATAGTTTTAACAAATTTAATTTTTAATTTACATATATATCTTTCTCTCTCTATTTGGCTATGATATACCATTCCGTTCTATAACTAGCTGTGCTGAGCACTAACACCCAATCTCCCTGGTAACTTAAACTATAATCGATTATGTAGGCCTCCATAATAAAGAAATTAATAATAAAATTGTCTAGAACAGCATTTTCTTAGGAATATATGAAATAATGGTTTAGAATACAAGAATCAAGATCAGCGTTTCTCAACCTATGGTCCGCGGACCACTGGTGGTCTGCAAAGATGGTGCAGATGGTCCGCAGACATAATTTAAAAATTATCATAAAGCAAGTGGTAAGTAAAGAAGTAAAATTTTTCACATATTTCATTATAATGACCTATAATTAATACCCCAAATATTTAGAATATAGGCCTTCTTTTAAAAATGGGATGTAAAATTAGGGGTCTGCTGGACAGTTAAATAAAACAGATTGTTGTTCGCCACATATACACAGGTATCCATTTTCTCTTATCACTTTGAATTTTTTGCAATAGGAGCCAATATTCCCATGTTCAGACAGAAATTGGGTCACTATAAAGTCAGATTTAACAACACTTCTAAGACGTACTTTAACCGTCGGAAAGAAAGTATTCATAGTAATGAATCCTTTTGTGGTACTGAGCCAGTTGTTGTTCCATTTAAACAGAATGTGCTCTTTAACATGTGGAAAGGGGCACAATGATACCTAAATCAGAGGCAGCAGCAATTATTTTTGCTAATTCATCAGCTCTCTCGTTACCCGACTGTCCACTATGTCCTTTAACCCAGGTTAAACAAATTAAATTATGTTTTTTGTATGTCCTCAGGCTACTTTCAATTGATACCCTAAGGGCCAATTGTATAAACAGTTTGATCTTGGATCAGAGACTAAACTGACCTCAGTTCACGCTGAACTCGGAAATTTTTGTTGCATAAATGCTAATCTGAGATCAATTCGCACTGAACGAGAATCAGTTTTGACTGGAGAAATTTTCCGATCAGACTCATTGATCTCAGTTCAAGGGGCTGTTTTCTTATTTTAGAAACAAGATTAGCTCATTATAAACCCAATTTTAGGCCTACCTGTGTGGTTACGATAAATATCAAGAAAATAGACAAAAGATAACTTCATACATTTCTAGCTATAATGTAGTTGTGCGTATATAGGCTATGTTAGGCTCCTTATAATGCAGTGTAACATAACTCTACAACATAACCAGTACGTTATTATTATCATCATCATCTCATTCCAATTTTCAGACATCTTGTGATGATAAAAATGATGAATTTCGTCGGCCTCCCCATGTATTTTATTTTAGTACATGCTGGCAAAATCCAATCTCGGCCCACTCCAACCCTTCCTATCCTATGGCGAAGGCCCACTAGTCCTTTTCTTGCTTTACCGAAGCATACGAAAATAACCCTTGTACCACAATTGCAACTAATACGAAGTTATCAGTCTTCGCCATTTCATGCAGCTCTCTAGCCTAAACTTAAATAGATAAATTCTCGCTTCACACCTCAATTTTCACTCGATGGCATAATGGGTAAAATGACTGGCTATCATGCTAGTGGTCCCGTGTTCGATTCTCCTTAGGTTTTTTAGTATAGTACCGGTAATAGGTAGGTAGGGTAAAGGAGAAAAGGGATTGAATAGTGGAAAGGGGAAAACAATTTTTTTCCAAATTATGCTAAACAACGAGAGACATCTAGGCGACTATGGTGGAACTACTAGGGGAGACCTGTTTATGGATTTCCCCCAAATGCTTTCTTCGTTATCTTTTTATGTGACCTATGAACTCTTTCAGAACTGAGATTTTACATTGTAATAAGGCAGTCATCAGTGGGCTCTTAAGTTTAAAATCAATAAAGAAAAGTTCAGTAGATTACCTGGTTTCCATGAACGACAAATGTAACCGATGAATAAAAAATCCTCAAGTTTTACTCTATTAATCTTAAATCTCCGCTTTTATACAATTCATGGGACGAAGCATTTATACATCCTTAGCCGTGAAAATGTTAAGCCGATTTATATCACCAGAAGTGAAATTACCAGAACATTTTTCATCGCATTTTGCTCTTGAACGGATGTTATCGCATCCCTCTTATTGGATTCTATAATATCTTTATATTTTCCCAAGACAATTTCAATCAGGAGATCCTTGTCTTCCAATGAAAAATTAAGGGAACGATCCTTTTTCTGCTTAATTTCGATCACATTTCCCCTTCTTTTCACATAACACACAGTCTGAATACAGACATGGCCGTCCAGAAGGGGGAGCCGGGAAGGGCCACTGCCCCTCCTTGGAAATTTTGTTTAGACATAAACCTCTAAATTAAATGACTAGGCCTATAAGCAGCTAATGTGAAGTGAGGTTTAAGTCTCAAATATTGTTGTATGTTCGTGTTGTTTGGATGAAAACAAGCTGTAACAGCTGACTAGATATGAGCTTGTAGGAATAATTACTTCCCCTAAACTTGAAACCATTTATACCCAAATATTTTATTACATTTTATTTATTATATTTTTATTATATTTTATATGAATAGTAGAAATAGTAAGGAGTAAGAAAAGTCATGTGACTGTGTGTGTATCAGATGTTTTCTTTGTATCCATGACCATAGGCCAGTTACAGTAAATGAAGGATGTTGATTATATAATAATAATAATAATAATAATAATAATAATAATAATCATAATAATAATATCAATAATGTGCACAGTAATAATAATAGCACTAATAATATAAATAGCAATAGAAATAATAATAATAATAATAATAATAATAATAATAATAATAATAATTATTATTATTATTATTATTATTATTATTATTATTATTATCCGGTTTTACAATGTACTTCCATCTACATTTTCCGGTAACCCAAGATTACACCTTGCATTTAATTTTCATTCTCCATTTCTGTCTATCTGCCCATAAATTCTCTTCAATATTTCTTCTTCTAATTGATGACTGAATTCCTTGTATCCATGTGGTCGGCGGTCTCCCTCTTTTCTTCCTTCCTGGTGGTTCCCATTCCATAATCCTCCGTGGTAGTCTTTCCTCTGACATCCTTTTTGTATATCCATACCATAAGAGCTGTTTTTCTTGTACAAAATCAGTGATCGAATTTGTGACATCCATTTTCTTCCTGATGACTTCGTTTCTGACTCTTTCCCATCTAGATATCCCTGCAGACCACCTCAAAAAGTCCATCTCTGTTGTCATTAATCTTTTTATTACTTGGGATTTAACTGTCCATACTTCTGATCCATATGTCATAATGCTTCTAATAATTGTGTTAAAGATTTTTCCTTTTGTTTCTTTTCTAATCCGTCGATCCCACAGAAACCCATTTAATGTTCCAATAATGAGCTTTCCAGCATTTATTCTTGAACTAATTTCTTTATCTTATTTGCCATCTTGTGTTATTTTTACTCCTAGATATTTGTACTCTTCAGTGTGTTTAATATTTCCCGTCCCTTCTTCCACTGTCAAATCTTGATTTAAGTCTCCTTTTACCATGTATTTTGCTTTATTCTTGTTGACCTGAAGTTCCCATTTTGTATACTCCTCTATTAACTTCCCTGTCATGTAGGATATTCTATGTCTTCTTCATCTTGTGCCAAAATTAGCTGGTCATCAGCTAACTGTAAGGAATAGTGCTATCATTTACTGGGATTCCCATGTTCTTACATTTCTTTTTCCAATTTTTCAATGCTTTTTCTGTATATATTTTGTATAGTGTCGGTGATAAACTGCATCCCTGACGTAAACCTTTTGTAACTTTAAATCCAGGTGAGAGATAATTTTGCATTTTTATTCTTGCTGTAGAGTTTCGTATAAGTTCTGAATTGCTTTAATTATGATAGGATTAATATTAATATTAAATTCTTTTAAAGCTTTCCATAAGTTGCATAAAGGTATATTATCATAAGCTTTTTCAGTGTCTACAAATACTTAATGCAGGGCCTGATTTCGAATATTTTTCTTTTCAAGTATTTCGGCCTCCATTTCTCTAAATTCTGTTTCCAAAAAATGTTTAATAATCCTTCCATAAAGTCTGCTAAATATATTAGTCACAGTTATTCCTCTATAATTATTACATTCGTCCTTTCTTCCTTTCTTATGAATTGTTGATATAAATCCTAATCCTATGGCTTCGTCATTTAAGCAATTTTCGAAAAGGTTTCTCAAAGTTCATATAATTTATTTGTACCATATTTCACCAGTTCCGTTGGTATTCCTCCAATTCCAGTAGCACTTCCATTTTTTGAAGATTTCATTGAATTTTTAACTATTTCTATGTCCAGAGAAATGCCGTTGAATGTTAAATTCAATTTTATGGAGTATAAATATAATCAATAGTACAAAAACGAAAATATTCAAAACCATACTACAGAGTATAGTCTTCTACGGAGCAGAAACATGGACATTAAATAAAAAACAGGTTAACAGATTGAACGCACTGGAAATGGACTTCTGGAGATGGTCTGCCAGGATATCTAGGAAAGATAGGATTAGGAATACGGAAATACGACGTATTATGGAAGTAGAAGAAGAGAGTGCAGTCACAATTGAAAGGAAACGACTTCGATGGTATGGACATGTACGTAGAATGGGAGAAGAAAGAATACCTAGAATCGTACAGGAATGGGAAAGTAAGAGAAGAAGAGGAAGAGGACGACCTGCTACTGCCTGGATACAGAATGTACACATCGCTCACTCCTTTCAACAACGTCATATCTCAAAAAACATAATTTTTCAGGAGAGTGATTTGAAAGTTTAAAAGTAAAATAAATGTATTAAAAATAAATATTAAGCCACTGATTGAACTTTTTACTATGCAGCAGATCTTTTTAGATAAGACCTGACTTTTTTCCTCTTTTTGAAGAAGAACAAGGTATAAAAGTTTAAATTGTAATCAGTTCCTTTCGATTTATGACGTTCTTGTTCAAAATTTCATTGAAGGAGCTTGGGATATTTCAAAATATGTCATTATTTTCACTAAAATAATACAATTTGGAAGTCTGACATTTAAGTATCTTGAGCTTTGTCATCCTTACAAGGATAATTTCATTCCAAACACGCAGTTATACCTTATTTAGATTATTACTTTTATTACATCTTCCACTTTAAATCAAAAGAACTGGTTTGGGAGAGGCACAGGAATTTTGATATTAAGATAAAATACAGATAGACATAATGTATTTTTACTTTCTTAGACAAATTCCAAAACAATTTCTGAAAAAATTACAGTCTCGTACTTGGATAATACCATAAAGTACAAAACACATTAAAACAAAACTAAAAAACTAGAAATAACTGAATAATACTGTTTCTTGTTTTGTAAACTTTCGGTATTAAATTCTTTTTAATAAGTCGCATAAGGTCATTCTTTTTAGAGTCGGAAATCTTGGGCTTTTGGACAAAGGCAGGTTTTAACGATACATTTTTACATGACTTTGTTTTTCTTATAATGATGGCCTCCATGAAGTCTGACTCCCCATAAGAAAGCTTATAAAGAAAACGAACTTGGAGAATCTCTTTGAACTCGCATCACTTTGATCTCTTTGATTTTGTGTATTTTTTACGATACTCAGAGGACCAATATCAGAGGATAAAAGTTTCAGGTTAAAGAAGTCTTCATACGAAAGTCATTTACAGAAAATGGTTCACCCGTTCTTTTTGCTGTTCTCATCAATGTAATGAGACCTTCTGGCGTGTAAATTGGGCCTCTTTTAAGAGTTTGTTTCATTTTCCTTTCAATCAAAGAATGAACAGAATCCCCTTCGTTTTGGGTATGGCCTTTGATTAGAAATTTGTGAGTGATGGAATTAAGGCCATACTTATGGAGAGCAAAGATGTATGCGGGTAACATGAACTGACTCTTTTGCTGTCTGCTACAATTATCGGAATAGAAAGTTACATCCTTGTATGTTCCAATGTTCTTCTCAATATATTTTAAAACACACGAACCGAGTTCATTTGCTCCATGGTGGCTGTTTGATTCATCCTAATCATAACATTCAGTGCTTTCTTTTAGAAGATCGGTAATTGTAAAGTTCAGGACATTCAATTTAGACGAGAAGTCAAAAGCTGAGCAGTCGCCTTTTGGCAATGGCACGACAGCTTGCAAATCGTAAACTGCTAATAAGGCTTTACCCACTAGAGTCTGTTTGTCATTTATCTTCTCTTTTTTTGATAGCTCTTTTTCAATCAAATGGTGATTATAAGTTGCCTTCAAGTCCACTTTCTCTGCCTCTGACGCATTCTCATATCCAACATATGCTTCGCATTGATCTTTTTTGGGCTGGAAGAAACTTAGTTAAAGTCATTAGTGAAAATGTTATAGAAGTAATTGAAGTTACAGAAGATAACATTATCTCTTTTGCAGTCGCTCACATAATCATTGTATATGTCAGTTATGGTTCTGCCACTTTCAGTATAGTATTTTGTGGTGTTTTTGCACGTATACTGACTCTCGATTTGAGGAATTCTGTTGATATGATCTATAACTCTATTCCTAACAGCTTCGTTCATCTTGGGCTGATGACCGTGCTTCCCTCTTTTGTCTTCGGCCATCACGGCACCTGCCAGTTTATCTTTCTTCTCAAAGACAGTGTGAATAGGATGGTCATTAATATCTAAGGTATTTCTGAAAAACAACTTACAAACACGATTGCGTCTTTCACCAAGACTAAAAAATAATGCAGCATTATGATTCTTTTGTGGCCTTTGTCCATCTTCGCGCATGTAGCAATATTTAGGTTTAATTTCTGTTGTGCAGTTACGAATAAACTCCCTCTGTTTGGCAATGTCCCCCAGGTTCCAATACGCATCAAAAACACTCTTCCTTTCATCTTAGTTAATTTTTCAGAACACTTTAATCGGCATTTATCTTTACAAGGAGCTTTAATTTTTCTTGCTTCTTTCACTAGTCTTTCAGGTTTCTTTGAATGACTTTCGTACACTCTCCCACTTTTTCTAGCTGCCTTCAACTTGTTCCTCTTCCAGCTGGACTCATTTCTTTTTCATTTACCTTTTTTAATTGGGCTCAGAATTTCAACAGTAGTAGAAACGGCATTTCGGCATTACTGGTTGATGCAGTTTCGGCATTACTGGTTGATGCAGGGGTACTGACAGCAGAGTATTTGGACCAGCATTGCTGTTTGAGGCCGGGGCACAGGTAAGTTAGGAGTTTGGCTAACAGTGCTGGTTGAAGGCGCTGAATGTGGAGAGGGAGATCATAATATTCAATATGGAATTTTCTCTCAAGACATTTGGCATTTCAGAAACCTTTGTAAAAATACTATTAAGAAAACCTCCTCCTTGCTATGAAACCGAATCGTTTTACTGACAATAATGACACATTCCGAAATGAAACTGCGTATTTTCGTAATAAGGGGCCAACTTTTCTTTGGAAGAGTGTCATAAAACAAATTGATCCAAAACCAGTTTGTCTGAGAGCAAAATTTTTGGTGACAATAGTGTCATAAGTTAAAATAATACAATCGATGTCTTGTACTTGCTGTACAAGAATGTCATAAACCTAAATAAACCAAAGCAGGACGCCTTTGGTTTCCCCTACAATACTGACATAAAACCAAATAGTACGTTCTTGATGCAAAACTATGAATTCAAAATGCTCTTACCTTGTGTGCAATAATGTTTTCTTAAGAAATAATACACTCTTGCACTAAACAACACAGATGTTTCCTGCTCAACTGCTCAACGACAACTAACTTGTGACACTCTTGAAAAGAACACTCCTGAAATATTCTATAATACAAAAACGACACTTCTGCTCTCTAGTGGCTAAATATTGAGTTAAAGATATGACGATCTTGCAGGGATATGCTGCTCTTTCAGGGCATTCTGAAAACAGGCATAACTAAAAATCGCCGATTTTTGAGATATGACGTTGTTGAAAGGAGTGAGCGACATGTCGATGGAAAGATTTGGTTTAGTGGAGGAAGATGTACAAGACAGGGATAAGTGGCGAAATGTAGTGAGCAGTGTAGAGTTCTGAATGGTGGTATCATATTTTGTGTGTCGGGATGAGTTATGTGATAGTGCTTGACTGTTGTATTTGTTTGGTTGGAGACAAACCTCTGTTTTGAGGAAATTTCTCATTTAATAATAATAATAAGAAATGCCGTTGTTATTTTCTGTTTCCTCTATATCATTATTTACATCAAAAAATTCTTCCCTTTTTTCTGTCAATAATTCTTTAAAGTATCTGTCCCAAGACTGGATACTAATATAATTAATTTGTGTTTTTTCTTTAGAAATTTTTCTCAATTTTTTAAATATCTTCCATGCCTCTGAGCTTCTTTTTCCTCCAAGCAGATTGTCTATTTTATTACAGCTCTTTTCCCAATTTTTATTTTTACCTTCTGTCACCATTTCTCTAATTTTTGCTTGTTGTGCTCTTAATTCTATCTTATCCTGGATATTTTGTGTATTTAGCCATTTTAAATATTTTGCTTTTTTTATTTGTACCTCTTTCTCTACCTCTGCATCAAAATAATACAGAGATTTTTTCCCTTCACATTTCATTGCTTCTCCTAGAGCTTCTTTGGCTGCCTCATGTAAAGTAGCCTATTCATGATATATTTATATTGTTCTTCTGTATTCTCGAATTCTGTTTTAGTTAATTTTTCATCTAAACTTTTTCTCTATAAATACACAGTACTTTCATTTCCTAGCCTATCTAAATTATATTTTGGAACTTTTATTACAGTTTTAACATCTTCCTCATCATTAACAAATTATTTTTTACTTGTCTTATCTATATATGTAAATTCAATTTTAGAGTTTACTACCCGTAGATGATGGTCACTCTTGGTTTAAGCTCTGACGTCTTGTGTTTTTTAAAACTGTTTTTTGTCTAATTATTATGTAATCAATTACTGATTTTAGTTGGAGTGTATCTTGATGCCATGTATATTTATGTTTCTTTATACGGATAGAAACTATTTAGAATTTGTACTGAATTTTGTTCACATATATTAATTAATCTTAAGCCATTATCATTTACTGTATTTTCCCCGTATGGTCCTACTATTTTATTTCCTATTTGTCTCCCTGTTATACTATTTAAATCTCCAGAAATAATTATTTCTCTTGTACTTCCTATCTCTTCTACTATGTCATTCAGTTTATTGAAGAACGTATCTTTGATATGATCTTGTTCATCTTCACTTACTGCATAAGCTCCGACTATGGTAGTTTTGTGTCCATATAATGTTATGTTTACTTTAATCAAATTTTCGTAAATAGGTTCTCAACTTGTAATATATTTCTTTAATTTTTTCTGTATAATTATTGGCACCCCTTGCTTTGCCCTTTGATGTTTTTTCACTCCGCTGTATAGGCCTAGATGTATATAATGATCTTTTGTTTTGTATGCCCTTTCCCTTCTTTTTTGTTTCCGATAACACCATAATGTCTTGTTTTCTGCTTTCCAATTCTCTAATAATATTCCCTTCCTTATTCGTTAATCCTCTAATGTTCCATGTTCCAATTGTCATAGTCCGTTTCCGTAGCTTTTTCCGTTTACCATTTAATCCGTCTGGTTGTATTCTCTTGGGTCTTTTAACATAGTCTTTTTTTTCCGATGAATGGGGAGTTGGCCCATTGCATCAACCCCCAACTTGGAGGACCAGGCAATTTTTAATCAAGGATGTATTCCTTTAGCCTTTGATAAACCAATATCGTACTACAAGGCAGCAGCTGCTTGTTTTGGTCCGCCCCGGGTATTTTATTTCCCCGGTACCCATTATATCTAATGAGCGTTCCCATATCTGCCACCTGAGGAGGCGCCTGATGGGTGACTAGCAACTCCACACAGGAATAATAATAATAATAATAATAATAATAATAATAATAATAATAATAATAATAATAATAATAATAATAATAATAATAATAAAGTGGTTGTAGTAGCATAGCGATGGTGGTGGTGGCAATAATTCGTTCATTGGCCCCCCCTGGCAATATTTCTGCGGACGCCCATGAATACAGAGGAAAACAGAATAACAATGCTTTTGTCTAGCGATACTCATCTGTTTCTGAGATGTTGCCAAGCGCTCATGTATGAACTAGGATCAAAATTTAAGTTTGATTAGTTGATCTTAGATCAGTGTAATACAATATGACTCGAGCCTGAACTCAGATCGTTTTCTGAACTTAGATCATAATTAATCTCCAGTCAGTGATGTTTATACAATCGGCCCTTAAGGATTCAAATTAAATTTATTATTGATAGATTTGAGGGCTGTCTGAGAGTCACTGTGGATGCTACTGTCCAGATTATTAGCCATTACACCTGCCAGTGCTTCTTTAATACACAGTAATTCACCCTGCATTATAGAGCACTCAGGTGATATTTTGAACATCTGGTTATAAATTTCAGCATCATTGCAAAAAACCACAAAAGCACATCCTACCAGATTTGCACCATCTTCTTTAATGATCTTTGGCCCATCTGTATAAATTTCAACTTCAACGCAGACTTTTTTGATCCCACAGTCTTGATAATAGGCCAGGTGTCCGGTCATAATGAAATGCACAATCTTTTCCACTTCCATTTGTAAAAACATTGCCAACCTGATTCTGAGCTTTCCATATTAGAGTAAGTTCAGCTTTTGCTATAGCAGTAAAGAACAAAGGTTCGATATCCGCAATAATGTGTGCAGCATCCATTGATATAGTCCGATATGCCTTGATAATTCATAGAACGAAACCTCTTTGCATTTGAGTTAGTTTGTTTCGAAAAAAGATCTTACTAAAGTGTTGAACAAAAACAGGGGCATAGTACAGTTTTAGCAAAACTACGGTCCCTCTATTGATAAATTGTAATGCATCTGAGTTCATCCCCCAAGTTTGCCTCGATGCCAATACCAAACCAGCGAGGAATTTATTCCATTTGGCAGCTTTACAATCAAAATGTAGTCTAAATGTCATGTGAGTATCCAAGATGACACCTAAATATGAAAAGTGGCTGACTAATTTGACATCTTCTTTGTTCATTTGGATCTACAAGATTGTGTTTTCTTTTAATTATCACTACAGTTGTTTTGCTAGGATTGAATTGTATTTTATTTCTCCTGCCACACTGCTGTAACTTATCTAATCCTGAATTAGCATTACTATTGAGAATAGGTACTGTTTTGGCAGTACACATCAGTAATTTCGTCATCTGCATAGGCTATTATTTTACTTCCTTCTGGGAGTGGTAGTTCCAGCATATCGTTATATAAAATGATCCAGACAAGTGGACTAATGGCAGATCCTTGAGGACAACCCACATTCACCTCTTTAACAACAGTTTCAGCTCCTACCTGCAGGTGAATTTTACGTTCACTAAAGTAAGTTTGTGTTAAAACATAAAGATTGCAAGTACACTGCATCTTTTTTAGGTGGTAGAGAATACCGGACCACCAAGCATGATCAAAAGCACCCATGATGTCCAATGATATAAGTATACCGTTTTATTTCCTGTGCCCATTGTGAAACAACAAGTACAGCATCTTCAGTGAACTTGCTGGGAGTAAACCCAAACTGGTTGCCGTTAAGAAGGTTATTGTTGTATAGATGAAATTTTAATCTGTCATTAAAAAATGTTTCTGATATCTTCCCCATGACGGGTAACAAAGATATAGGTCGAAATGCCTTCACACTCGCTTTATCCACACTATTTGGTTTGGGTATAAGTTTTACCATGACCACCTTCCAAACTGCAGGGAAGGTACCAGGTTTCAGACATTTATTGTACTTATTCAAAAGCTCCGTGGAGGCACATTTATAGACATTTTTAACAATTTTCGCCAAAATGGCATCAATTCCCAGTGCTCTGTTACCCTTTTTGTGCTGTGATTGCATTTTAAAGTTCTTCTTCCGAGAACTTCACATCCTCGTTTCTATAGAGGTGAAAAATGGTATGTTATTTTATTTTATTTTGAAAATCATCATCCAGTGTTTCATTTGGAAAGATGTTCTCGATAAATATACTGGCGGTTTCCAGCCCCGTCCTTGTATATCCGTTTAAACTTCAAATTGAAGTAAGAACTTTATTATAGTTTTGTGGTTTGCAGTAGATTATATAGGCCTAGGCCTATATTAATCCCCAAGCATTACTGTTAGATTCCAGTGCACAGAACTTCTTCCAGCACTCCAACTTGGCTTCCTTAATCATTATTTTATATTATTTTAAAAGAGTGCTGTAGACGTGCTCATACCTTGCAGCAAGAGCTTGACATTTAGCCTACATCTGTTAAATTGTCTTTGTGATGCCAGGACTCTTTTGTGTATTAGTTCAATATCTTTATTCCACCAATAGTTCTTAGTTGGTTTTTGTGATAGTTTAGGTCAGTTCTGATTACAGATATTGAAAATGCTATCCAGAACTTGAGAAACTACATTATTTAGCTTATGAATTTTCCTAACTTCTGTAATGTCCTGGAACCTTGTAAATTCTCTTCTGGCGGCATTATTGAAGTGAGTCCACTTAATATTGGGGGTCTATATTTACATGTTAGGAAACTATCAGCTGTTAAGTTAGTATTTCTATCATCTCAGTGATGAATCTAACAATTTCACATATTTGGTCCCAATTTTCACTGTTCCACGTTAATATCTAAAATTCATTAAAAGTAATTAGGCCTACATACAGTGAATGTATTAAAATGCATATTACATATGAATACATATTTTCATCAACAGAGTGACGACTGCGTGTGCAATCTGTGCCAGAATAGATGCGAAAGATATCACTTTGACAAGTGCAAAAAGCGCACAAAGTCCAAAATACAGCAAAGAGGAATATCATTCTTTGAAACAAAAATCTATGCACTTTTGTGCGTGTTCCTACTATTATTATTGTATTAAAGTAGTTACTGTTACTGGTTTGAGTACGCCTGATGAAGGCTCGAAGGCAGAGCCAAATCGTTGTGTTGAAGTTATTTTAATACGTTCACTGTAAGTACCGCAATTACTTTTAATGAATATTAGATAGTAACAATTTCATTTAAATTAAGCTACATATTTTATTTTAAGACCACTTCATGGAATTAACTATGTTTAAAGTCCACATGAAAGACATTTTACAATATAAACTTCCTAATTTTTATATGAAACAAAAAAATTAACTTAAACGTTAAAGGATAACATCAGGAAAGAATCTTGGCTGTAGGCTAAATAAAATTCAGAGAAATGAATAATGTATAGTTTATTGTTATTGCTGCTTTACAAGTAATGGATAAGTCAGATATATATATATATTTTTTTTTTTATAAACTACATAACATGTATTAATAAACTTATTTTTTGTCCAATGAGAGAATAGTTGATTTATGTAAGTTGATCTTTACACCTTATGCGCTCAATATAGTCTGGGAAATCCAAGGAATGTTACCATTAACGTTTACAATATTAAATGATGTTAATCTTTATATTCTCATATAAGTAACAATGTGCAATCTTTTAGCCTTCAATTATTGTGATTACTTAATTTGTTATCCAGCTGTCTTGTGACCAGTTATAGCATCACCATTATTAGGCCTATACGTTAGAAATATAATCAACTCTATCAAGTAACTTCCATTCTATTTGCCAGTATAATTTAAAAACACAGTTCATAACAGGGTTAAAAGACATATTTGCATTATGTTTGAGAAACAGTCTATTCTGATTAGCTTAACCAGTAAGAGGTTTATTTCTAAAATGCTGTTCCATCAATTCCTATAGGTCTATGCCCTTAATAGATTAGGCTTATTCATTATCAAATAATATTTAAAAGACTTTAATATAGGCTAAAGAAGCTTTAACAATTTGTGTAAAATCTCTTAAAAATTTCTAAGTAGTAATTCTATTATAGCCCATGCATTCCTTACCTGTCAGAGAAGTTCAGTATCCCAAAAGATAAATGGGTCGTCAGAGGTCTCCTGTTCGGGGCAAGAGGTACCCTTCCTAGATACACCAAAAACATTCTAGAAAATCCTGCACTCCACTTCAATTTCCAGGAAGTCATGGAAATTGTCATATGGATACTCAGAGACTCTCTGCAGATACTTCATGTCCACCTTTACCTGAAGCAGAACTAGATTTTTGTTGTTTTCTTTTTCTAACAATCTTTGCAATTTTGAACTGTTAATTTTTAAGGTTAATTGTAAATATTCTTTCATGATTTTTGTTGTATTCTGGACCCTTAGTGGTCATCCTCATTGGAGGTCAGACGATTTATGTACTTTGGTAATAAATCTTACTACTATTCTTAATTTACATTCAATTATAATTTTGGTTGTAAGATACAGTTTGTAACATAATCTGAGTGTGTTCGAAAACAGGGCGCTTAGGAAAATATTTGGGCCTAAGGGAGAGATGAAAATGGGGACTGGAGGAAACTGCATAAGGATGAGCTTCATAATCTGTACTCGCCACCAGATATAGTAAGGGAAATTAAATCACAGGGAATGAAATGGGCTAAACATGTTGTGCCTATGGGTGGAGGAAAGACATCTAAAAAATACTGAGTGGGAGACCCAAAGGGAAATGACCACGTGGATGACCTAGATGTAGGTGGGAGGAAAATATCAGGATAGATTTAAGGGAAGTAGGATTTGTGGGGGATAGTTGGATGGAATTAGTACAGAATTGAATTGAATGCCAGGCGGAGATAAGCCTGGCAATGAACCTCCCGGTACCATCAAGTAGATAATATTCCTTTAGCTTGCTTAGGAATTGTCTATTACCATTGAGTAAGTATAAGTAAGATACAGTTTGTAGATTTCAACTTAAAACCAAAGTCTTAACTAAAATGTTGTGTATAATCAATTTCACTAATGTTCTTATCATCACTCTTTGTAAAAGTAAAATATAGACAGTCCTGTCACTTATCACTAAATTATGGGATAAAATGTACTGACAACCTTAATGCATTTATGGTTGTTTCTTCTCATAATTCACACTCTGTAATTCCACGCTCCTAGTTACAAGGGCTGAAGATGATTCCTGCTGGGTAGTAATTGGGTTTTAAGCTGGTGTTCTGGACTATCTTGGATCCAAGTGGTATTAGGTAAAGCCTTCAATTTTGTGGTAGAGATGGCTGCCTGTTGTTGGATTTCTGATGTGATCGGTAGGTTGTCTGTGTAGAGTTGTAGACATAGAGTTGGGGTTGTGTTGACTGCTCCACATACCAATCTGAGTGCGTTATTTTGTGCTGTTTCAAGTTTTTTTATAGTTGTCTTTGATGCTGTAGCTAGTACCTTACCTCCATACTTCAGTATTGGTTTTACATACGTTTTATATGTGGTGTTTGTTGTATCTTGAGAACTTCCCCATGTAGCCCTGGAAAACGTTTTAACAGGTTTGTTCTTTTCTTAGCTTTGTTAACCATTTCAGCTACATGGTTTTTCCAGGTCAGTTTGTTATCCATGTACACTCCTAGGTATTTTGTATTTTCGCTTTTTGGGAGCTGTTTATTGTTGATCAGGAGGTTGAAGTCATCATTATTGTGTCACATTGAGAAGAACTGGTACATTGTTTTTGCAATGTTGATTTCCATGTTGTTATCCAGAGACCATTTGTTGAGAGTCTCTAGGGCTCTGTTCATTGTGTTTGCTAATATGTTGTGTTGCTTTTTGTTGTTTTTACCTGATGTCCATATGACAACATCGTCTGCAAACATACCAATGTTGACATTTTCTACCCTTTTTATTACTCCTGGAAGATCATTTATATATATGTTAAACAAGGAGGGACTGGATACTGCTCCTTGAGATAGTCCTTCTTTAGTTTGTTTATATTCTGACTCTGTTTTGCCATATCTGACTTTGGTCATTCGTTGGGTAATGAATTTTGAGAACCATGTGAGCATATTTCCTTCTATTCCCATACTTTTTAGTTTCTGGAGTAATTGTGCTCTCCGTATAGAGCTCCTTTAAAATCTACAAATACTGCCAGGACGCTTTCTTGCTTATTAAGACTTGTTTTAATGTTTTGAGTGAGCTTTGTAAGTTGTTGAGTTGTGGAACGATTTTGCCGGAATCCAGCTTGTTCTTCTGCAAGGAGATTTTTGGTTTCTAGATACCATTTCATTCTTGCTGTCACCATTCTTTCTTGTATTTTTGCAACAACTGAAGTCAGTGCTATGGGACGATAAGAGCTGACTAGGTTTGCTGGTTTTCCAGGTTTAAGTATTGGAGCTATGATGGCTTTTCTCCACTGAGAAGGGAGCTCGATCCTGGTGTTCCAAAATTATTAAAATAATAATAATAATTATTTTGCCAGTGATTTCGTACACTATTTTAATAAGGGAAAAGTTTTCTTTCCATCTAAATGTTAAGAGGTAGGCCTACACTTTATAAAATATACACAGAAAATAACTTTTGTGAGAATTCTTGGTCTGTAAAGACCACACATAATCTTGAATTATTTTTAAGGAATTATTAAAGATTTACATTTTCTCTCAGTCCTCTTATTGTGCAAAAATTAAAATTATATACCGTAACTTAGGCCTAATGGCAGATAAGCATAAAATGTTTGCATGTGTAAAAACTAATCAAATAAACAATACACATACCGTACTTTATAATAGGATAATCAAGATGGCTGTTGGTTTAGATGTATCAGCTCAGTTTCGCAAACTAAAAGTGAAATTAAAAATGTGTTTGAAGAGTTAAATAAGGACAAAAGAAATGACCATAAGTGGAGAGAAGTGATAATGAACTCAATGAATAGGCCTACTATCAAAGATGTGTTAACAACTTATAAGGATACTTCAGTGCATTTAGTCCGGTCATGGAAATCACCATTAACGGCCGTGGGTGTCAGCATGCCGATCACATGTCCCCCAATCCTGCCATCAGCCTATAGGTAGATGACGCAGTGGTCGGGTGGTAGGCCTTGTCCCTTCGGGGATGTCACACCACGGAGTTTAGTTTAGTCTAGTGCATTTAGATGCAAATGCTGAAATGATGCAGTCAACCCTGCCATCTTGATATGTGCAGGTCCTGACTACAACCTCTAATAAGATGGAGAAAGAACAAGAAACGTTATCATGTCACCAAAAAATCAGGGTACAGTGAAGGATTCAAAACTAATTATTCAGTTATTAGAAGACCACCCCAGACAGAAAGCTGCAGGTAGGAATTAATGGTATTAAGAAAGTGAGGAACAAAAGTGCAGTCAATGAGCTTCGTAATAAAGATGAATGTGAAATTTTCATTAAGTCAGAACAAGACAAAAATCCACACTTAACGGCTAAAGTGCCTATCAAGTGAAATCCTGAAGTGCTTCTTCATGGAATTCAGCTAGACATTAATGAAGAGGACCTAATTCAATATATTTCAGATCAAAATCCCCTCATGAGGCACTGCCTCCAAGATTCTAGTCAACAAATGGAGGTCCGATACATGATAAAATCCAGAGATCATGTAACCCAATTTGTGATGCTATGAGTCACGCCGATGATCTATCATGCAATGATGAGTGGAATTAAGCTATATTAGGCTTGTTTGCAAAGCAGATCCATACTACTTGAGAATTTTTTGTACTGCGCATGTTCAGTCTGTAACTTACCCGTTATTTGCACTTTGCGAACGGTTACAAGAATTTGGAAGTGATAGTTTCTGATTGGAGGGAGGAGTCAGGTGCGTGAAAATAGGTTACTGCGCATATCTCTGATAACAATTCATGCTAGAGCCTGCAAACTTTTCTTATAGTATTGTTATATTTTGAAAATAAATAAAAAACGAGACCCTCTAAATGGTTAATATTAGCCAGTATTGGGATCGCAATGAGGAAGTAGAAAAGCGTTGACGCAGGAGGTTGCGCTATAAAGAATTAACTTCGCTGTTTTGCTGACTGGAGATTCAAGGTGGTTGACAGTGAAACAATTGGGAAACAAGGAAGAATATTTAAGTGTAGAAGTAGCATTGAACCGGGAAGTTGCGAATAAGCTTTTTTTGTTGTAACGTCACGGCTGCCAGTGGGGAGACGACTTGACCACAAAAAGTTATAAAACAGGCGAACAAATTGTTCACCCTTCTTCTTGTTGCTTCTTGGTGGCTGCCAGGTCCACGCCGGAAGCCAAGGCACTTGGTGCGAGTTTAATTTTATCAGTGTATACAACATCTTGAAGATGAAATGTAAGTAGAAAGATTTTCACCTCATTGTAATTTTCAATTCTTTTATCTTAAATAAATCTAGTCATTTTGGGTATGTTATATTGTGGCATTTGTAATTTCGAGTGATAAGATGATGTCCTTCCTCACCCGTATGGTACTTCATAACATTTAATCATTCAATCCGGGCCATCCTGATTAAATCATATCCTGGGGGCAAATGGTGTCAGAAATAGTTAGGGCCCCGGGATATGACATCTGGTGTCAAGAAGTGGGCGAACCTAACGCGGGATAAAACTGATGTTCAGAAGTGGCGAACTTACCCCGAGCCGCAAATTGTTGTCAGAATGGGCGAAAGTAACGAAAAAAAAAATAATAAAAACCAAGGGAAATTAGTTTAAGGGAAGTTACATATTGTTATAGAACATGTTTATGGGTAACGTAATGGGTGGACACCATAGAAGGGGAATGAAGTAGGACATGTAGAGGTAACGAAAAGAAAAAAAAAAAATGTAAAAGAAGTGATTAAAACACATTGTTAATAAGTAGCCACGGATTGATTTTCTTTTTTTCTCTTTCGTACTATTACGAGGACACATCTCAAGTTCAAATTACAAATGCTATTGTCAAGGTAAGTGGAAAAAAAAAGAAAAAAAAAATGTACAACACCTGAGGAAGTGATGAGTGGACATGATCAAATAGCAGAGATAGCGAAAACAATAGTAGGAATTGTGCAGAAGTGGTAAAATACATATGGCAGAAAATTTAATGTAACATAACTAAAAAAAAAAAAGAACAGGCTGAAGTTGAGGGAATTTAATAATAAGTTTTATACCAGTATAGGGTGCAAACAAACATTTTAAGATGCCGATCGACGAAGAAACTAGAAAGGCTATCGAGGACCTTAACAATAGGTTAGCGGCCCTTACCATTGCAAATAGGGCTTTGCAACAGGCAAACCAACCTGTAAGGCATAAGGACTTAACTGTGTGTACCGCGGTTAAAGAATGGAACGGTGTGTCAGGATCCTTACCTATGAGGGAATTTTTTAATAATATTGAAGCCGCTGCTTCTATGGGTAACCTCGAAGCAGAGGACAAGAAACAAATAGTTAAATTAAAGGTCGTAGGGCCAGCCGCAGAATTTCTGTACGGTAGACCCGACCTAACCAGTAAAGAGGCAACTTATGACCAGCTTAGGGATGCGTTCGAAGAACGTTTTAAGGAAAAGTTACCGGATAGCTATTACTATACACAATTGCAAACGGCGGTGCAAGGGAAAAACGAAACACCAGAAGCATTTGCAGACCGGTTAAAAGCCCTCAGCTTGAAAACACTTAAAGTGACAGGAGATGCAACTGAGAAAAAAGTTCTGGAGGAGGAAGCAGAAAGAAGGCTTCTTGCTGCTTTCACCGCAGGACTTAAGGGTGAAATAGGCAAGCAAGTCCAGTTAAGAATGCCGAGAAGTCTTAAGGAGGCAGTGCAAATTGCAGTAACCGCTTTCAATATCATACAGACGGAGCATATTAACAGGAAAGAACCGGAAGTACACCCTAGGCCTGTGTTTAATATGTCTACACAGTTAAAGTGTTTTAATTGCGGAAAGCTAGGACACAAGGCACGAGACTGTCGTTCCAAACAGCAGCCCAATCATCAAAGGTCCCCAGAACAGAGTCGGAGGGTATATCAAAATAATTTTCACAATCAGGGAAAAGCATATATAGGGAAACCACAAATAGAATGTTTCTTTTGTAAGAAACGGGGTCATATCCAGAGTAAGTGCTGGACGAAAAACCCTCAGTTAGCACCTAACAAGGGAAATTATGTTAGAAAAAACGGAAGCAATGGAAGAAATTCGAATAATAGGTCGGATTTTCAGTCAGCCTCTACCAGCACCCCTACGTGGAGGCCAAGCCAACAGTACCACCAGTAGTAACCACAATTGTAGAAAATTCCCCAGAAGTGTTAATGGTCGATATCTTGATTGAGGGCCGGAGGACACATTTTATCATAGACACAGGAGCAACGATTTCTGTTATTAAGCCGGGAATTTCAGAGGCAAATTGGGAAAATACGGAGGTATTAGCAAAAGGGGTCACGGGAATTGGACTGGACATAAAAGGGTCACAGACAATAGAAGTTCAGTTCGAAAACAGGGAGAAATATGTTCATTCGTTCATAATCTGTCCGCTAGGAATTACCCAAGATGGAATTCTTGGTTTAGATTTTTTGAGTAGGCACAAAATAAATATTAACATTGTACATCGCATGTTACTGACACAAAGTGGGGCAATAAATCTCGGAGTACCAACCGATGACAACGGAATCAGGAGGACAGAATTCGGTCTGATCAACCGAAATGTTCTGAATTTCTCTCAGAAGAAATCAGACACCTCCGAAGACATTCCCAGTACAAAGGTTGCGACAGGGAGAGGTCCTAAGGGAAACCACCCTACAGATCAGTTAAAAATGCAAATACGATGTCCAGTGTTTAATACGAGAATTGTGAAGGTTCCTCCAAAAAGTGAGATAATAATATTGGGAAAGTTAAGTAAGAAAGGATGCGCATCCAGGAAAACAAATAGAGAGGACAGGAAAATAATTAAGGAAGACAAAGAAGTTACTGTGGAAGACAGGGCAAAACTTTTTGAACCGGAAGGTTTAGGCATATATGGAATATATATAGCTAGGTCGTTAAACGACAATGAACAAGTAAAGAAAGGAAGAATTCCCATAAAGATTGTAAACTGCACGGCAGAAGAAATTGAAATAGTGAGAAACAGACGTTTAGGGCATATTTACCATGTAGTAGCAAACAGTGAAAATAGAGTTAATCATGTAGAGGGAGTGAATATATTAACTCCGATGGCAGGGAAGGAAGAAAAAGTAAATATTGCAGATACCGCGAATTTAGAGCACCTAACAGCTGTAGACCAGAACAAAATAAGAGAAGTATTAAGAAGATATGCTGACGTATTTCAAGACCCAAGAGACAATGAACTAGGTTGCACTAGCAAAATTAAGCACCGTATCGATACGGGAAATGCACGACCGGTAAAGAAAAAACCCTACCCCATACCATACAAGTATAAGGAAAAAGTAAAAGATATGTTAGATGACATGTTGAAAAAAAATGTTATACGTCCTTCAACGTCGCCATGGAACGCTCCAGTCGTTCTTGTCCCGAAAAAGAGTCCAGACGAGGCAGACAAATTAAGGTTCTGTATTGATTTCAGGGGGTTGAACTTGGTATCTCATGGGGATACATACCCAATACCCAACATAACGGAAACTTTAGAAGGTTTAGCAGGCACCCGATATTTCAGCAAACTCGACTTGCAATCAGGGTACTGGCAGGTTGAAATTGAAGAAAAGGACAAGGAAAAGACCAGTTTCCAGACGCAATATGGCTCATTCGAATTCGAAAGAATGGCTTTTGGATTATCAGGGGCACCCGGTACCTTTTCTAGACTCATGGACAATGTGCTATTAGGACTAAAAGGCTTATCATGCTACTGTTATTTAGATGACATTATTATTCATGGGTCGTCAATAGATGAACACGCGGAAAGATTGGCCGAAATTTTGGAAAGATTGAGAGAGGCAAATTTGAAAGCACACCCTCGGAAATGTAAATTTGCGGTGGAACAGATAGAATACCTTGGTCATATAGTGAATCAACACGGCATACTTCCAGATCCCGTAAAAATCCAGGTAATTAAAAATTACCCTGTCCCGAAAACGCAGAAGCAAGTCAGATCATTTTTAGGCTTAGCGGGCTACTATAGAAGGCACATACCAAAGTTTGCACACATTGCGAAACCCCTTTCAGACTTAACACGGAAAGAGGAAAAATTTAAGTGGGAAAAACCACATCAGGAAGCATTTGATAAATTAAGGGAAACATTGTGTCACGATCCTATATTGAAGTACCCGGATTTCTCAAAACCCTTCCTTTTATGTACAGATAGCTCAAATTTCGCTTTAGGCGCTGTTTTGGCACAGAAAGAAGGAGACGTGGAACACCCAGTAGCTTATGCATCACGGGTTTTATCAAAAAGTGAGCAAAATTTTTCCGCGACAGAGCGTGAATTGCTAGCATTAGTATGGGCTACGAAACATTTTCGATGTTACTTATACGGAAATGAATTCATTGCAGTCACAGACCACGCCGCACTGAAATGGTTATTTTCACTACAAGATCCGAACTCAAGACTAGTAAGATGGGCTTTGAGACTGTCAGAATTTAAGTTCACAGTACACTACAAGCCAGGTAAATCGCTGACAATTGCAGATTGTCTTAGTAGAATAATGGTAAATACAGTACAAACTACTAATGAATCCAAGTCCGTGAGAAGTTTGCAAATGGCTGAACCAAATTATACAGAATGGATAAAGGATACAAAAAGATTTCGATTAGATGAAAATGGAATTTTATTTTATAAAGAAGGAAATTCAGAATTTCGATTGGTAGTACCACAACAAATGAGAAAGTCAATTTTGGAAAATTTTCATGACACCCCATTCGCTGCTCACCAGGGTCAAGTCAAAACATACGACTTAATTAAGTCAAGATTTTATTGGCCGGGAATGAAACAAGACATTCAAACATATGTTGCCGAATGTATGTCATGTAATTCTAGGAAATCAGGCAAACGCAATATAGCTCCGTTGCAAGTATTTGAACCAGTAGAAAAACCGTTTCAAAGAGTACATATGGACATAGTTGGACCATTACCTAAGTCAATACGGGGAAATGTATATTTACTAACTTTTGTTGACGCATTTTCTAAATACACAGAGGCT